>BJCG01002595.1:0-127042 GCA_005406145.1 Prunus yedoensis
ATTTAGAGTATAGCCGTGAGATTATACCATTTATTTTAAAAAAGGACCCAAGTATAGCTGCGCAGCTATATTGTTTGAATATAATATAATTAAACAGTATAGCCGCGCGGCTATACTATTTATTAAAAAGAAAAGAGGGACCCGCCTAGCACCTAGGCCCCCACAGAAAGTAAATCCCGATGACTAAAGTCCAACTTAGCAAGTTACTTAATCATTTTTTTTTTTTTTTGGAGAATCATATCATAACATTGCATTAAGAAGCAAGCATAACATCATTAGCAAGAATGGAAGACAACCATTCAGGTCCATCTTCCATCCAGTGGCGAAGCCAGGATTTCATGTGTCTGGGGGCCATAATTGAGACTTTGATTTTCTTTTGAAAAATCTTTCCATAACTGAAACACATATATGAACTAAATTTAAATCGAAACAATTATGAACATCTTCTCAAACTTATAAACCGAAGCAAATTGAGCATTCAATTCAAATCAATGTATTAATCAAACCAATAGAGAATCATATATATAGAAATTTATAAAATTAAATTAAAATTTCACCAACACAAGTTCACAATTGCATTAAAGGGATAAAGAATTACATACTACACAAGAAAAATTGTAAGGGATAGACAAATACATACTTGGAGTTGAATAGCGATTTACCAAATATCTCCAAAGCCTTTTCCCTTTGGTAATCTACACATAAATTGAAAGACCCATTAAAATCAATAGAAATAAAAAACTTGATAATATAATTAGAATTTGAGAAGAAAAAAAAAACTCACAAGTAACTGGCTAGTTGTTTCTGACTCAAGAAAAGAGAAAAAGGCTTAGGTTTATTGATTTATACTAGAAGGCAATATATAATAATAATAATAATTCTAATCCTTTTAGGAATAGGTAGTGTATAATTTTAGGATATTTGGCTGGCCCACATTGAAAATTTCAACTTGAAATCTACTGGACCACTCCCCTATGACTTAAACGCCATACTATGACTTGACTTCTTTGGTTGAAATGTTCTTTGGCCCATATCCATATGGCTTCAGACTTCTAATACTAGTACTATTTTTTTTTATAATAAAATTTGAGTGGGGGCCAGTGACTGCACTGGTCCCCAAGTGCCTCCGCCACTGCTTCCATCCAAACTACAAGGTCCGAAATAGAAAGTGCAAAACATGCAAGGCTATGAGCTGCACGATTACAAGTACGAGGTCAAAACTGACCAAAACAACTACGAAATGAATTAGCCAAAACCCGAATTTCATTTACTAAAACTCCTTCGTAACCCAAATCTGCATCACATTGGAAAGCCATCCGTATTGCTGCTTGTGCATCTGACTCTAATTGTATATGTTGCAACCCCAAGTCCATAGCAAGTTGTAAGCCGAATATGATTGTGAATAATTCAGTAACATTGGGCGTAAACATGCCACACACTGGTTTGGCTGCTGCTACAATCAACTCCCCACGATCGTCTCTAATAACAACTCCCAGCCCTCTAACACTATCATCTGTCTTTAAGGCCCCCGTCCACATTAATTTTAAAAAACTGCTCAAGAGGTCTCTCCGAGTTCGCCACCAGGTTACTACCCTCTTGAGTCGAGCATGAATGCATGTGATTCGAATGATAGAATTCTCCTGCCATCTCCTGCATGTATTGGAAACTTTGCAAAGCATTGGGCTTACAGCCTTGAAACAATTGAGCATTTCTTCCATTCCACACATTCCAACAGATATATCCAAAGTGCCTTAGTTCCTTTTTAGCCAATACGGTCAAGATATAGCGGAATAAATTGAGAAAGCAACCATGATAATCTGATGTACATGATTCTTGAAGGGCCGAAAATTGCCATACCTCACGAAGCTGTAGGACAGTCCCATAAAGCGTGTAGTATTGTTTCCTGTGCTTGGTGACATCGAAAGCAAATAGGGTTAGATACTACTCACTTCAAAGAGAGATTTGCTCGACATGGTAAAATCTCATACATACATCTCCATAAAAATACTTTGACTTTAGTAGCCACTTGCATCCGTCATAACCTCAGCCAGATACTCTCAAGGTTGTTGCTAGATGCACCCACCTCTCCATCTTCGCGATCTCGAATTGCACAAGCAA
The DNA here is from genome assembly GCA_005406145.1 of Prunus yedoensis. Lineage (NCBI taxonomy): Eukaryota > Viridiplantae > Streptophyta > Magnoliopsida > Rosales > Rosaceae > Prunus > Prunus yedoensis. Next base: position 2,119 of record BJCG01002595.1, read on the forward strand.
GCCAATATATGCTCCGTATTGTGTAACAACCTGTTTTCTCATTGTGGGAACCAAATTAAATCAAAACCCTAGGTTAAATAATTCCTTCCATTTGGGGATTATTTGACATAATTGGGAATTACTCAACCTAATTGGGAGCTACTCAATTTAATTGGGGGTTACCCAATTAAATTGAAAGTTACCTAATTAAGTTGGGAATTGATTTGATACCTACCACAATTAGGGATTTGATTTAAATCCCTAATAAATCAAATCCCTAATTTATCAAATCAATTCCAAATTGGGGATGAATAATTCCTTTCCATCTACAGAATTATTCCTCTGAAACCCTAGCCTTCGAGACCCCTATAAAAGGATGGCCACACACAAGGGTTGAGGTACGTCAAAATTACTACCCAAATCTCTACAGAAATTATTTCTCACAAACCCTAGCCGCCACTCTCTCTCTCCCTTTTACACAAGGCTCTGGCCACCACTCACGGCTCCGGCCACCCGGTTTTCACCACACATACATATTCCCGTACCCTATTTTAGCTATCGTTTCTCTACAGATCGATTGAACTGACTTAGGCATCGGAGGGCCTTTGGCCAACACCCCCCGGGTGTGGTCCTCTTATTGCTATTCATTTTGCAGGGAGAAAGAGAAGTGGAGAAGACGAAGGAATCTGTCAACCGAATATTCTTGTGGGAAAAATCACTCCCACACTCATAATGCCAGACCAACCTATCCTCATTCTGTAATACATATCCCATTGGTATACTGAGCACTGCATTTGCTTCATGTTTCCAGAAACTAGCATTAACAAGCTCACGATCCCAGTGTCCTGAATCATTGATCAAATCACAAACTCGGTTGTTTAGGGGCAATCGTGGAGGAGTGGTGATTCTAAAGATCAATGTTTCGAAAGCCCAATCCGCTGAACTTCTTAGAGCGACATAAAAATTCCCATCTTCTCTCTAGTGAATTCCTTTCCCCCCATTACTCTTTCCCCACCAAAACTTTGCCAATATGGAATGAAGCTCTTTGACAACAGACTTAGGCATTCTAAAGCAGCTCATGGAATAAGTAAGGACAGCTTGAGCCACAGACTAAATTAGAATTTGTTGGATAAACATTTTTCCTTCCAACCTTGGACCTTCTACTTAACCTGCTCTTGAACTGTAAGGAATAAAGAACGCCGATTCCTCCCAACCACCGTTGGCAGCCCAAGGTATCGCTCATGGAAAGCCATAACAGGCACTTGTAGTATATTCCTTGTTGCATCAATAATTTCCTCTGTTACATTTGAGCTAAAGGACACCGCAGATTTGTCAAGATTTATCTTCTGGCCCGAGGTTTTTTCGTAGGTAACAAAAATTCCTTTAACCTCTTCAAACATTTCCCTTTTGGCCTCTAAGAAAATAAGGGAGTCATCGGCAAAGAAAAGATGAGACACTGGCGAGGCTTCAACCGCCACTTTCAAGCCTCTGATATGTCCCAATTATTCAGCTTGTTGAATGAAGCCTGTAAATCCCTCTGCACAAATTAAAAATAGATACGGGGATAAAGAGCAACCTTGTCTAATACCTCGATGTGGGATGATATGTCAAAGAGGATTTCCTTGCCATAGGACCAAGAAAAAGACTGTAGTAATGTAGTCCATGATACGAGTTACCCAACTTTCTGCGAAACCTAAACGTTGCATCATTGCCTCCACAAAACACCATTCCACTATATCGTAAGCTTTTGCCATATCCAATTTTAGAGCCATTTTAACACCGTTCCCACTGCGTGGCACTTTCATATGATGAACCACCTCAAAAGCGGACATGACATTATCAATAATATGTCTACCCGGAACAAAAGCACTATGTGACTCAGAAATTACCTCCGATAAAACCATCTTCAATCGATTAGCAAAAGACTTAGCAATCATCTTGTAAAGGACTGTGCACAAACTTATGGGCAGAAAATCGGTAACTCGAGTAGGTTGGGCTATCTTCGGGATCAAAGCAATTAAAGTGTGATTAAAATCTCGCACACTACCTTCCCCATTTAGAATGCGTAGACATGGATCACCATCAATTCCAGGGGCCTTGGTTGGGTACATTTGGCCAAGGGCTTGCTTCAACTCCAAACAATTAAAAGGACGTAGAAGGATTTCGTTCATATTCATTGTAACACAAGGAGTTATAGCTGCCAGAACTAGTTCCATATCTTGACCACCTATCTGAGTGAAGAGACCATTAAAATAGTAGCAAAACATGGACCCAATATTATCACTAGCTAATTGCCACACATTACTATCATCGAAAAGCCCTCGAATGGTATTATTTCGGTCCCTTGATTTAGCCTTCTCGTGGAAGAATTTAGTATTTCGGTCGTCTTTGTTAAGCCAAGTGACTCGAGAACATTGTTGCCACATTGTCTCCTCTACCTCTAGTAAGTCATTTATTTTTCTCTCAACTTCTCGTTTGCGAGACACCAACACTTGTTCATACTTCCCATTCTGCAGTTTGCACAATTCAGCATGGGCAATTTGCAGGTTCTTTTGAATATTACCAAAGTGTTGACGGTTCCATGAGGTCAAAGAGTCAGCACAATGAGCAACACAAGTTGTGACATTACTACAAGACCCCCTTGTATCCTCCCAGGCCTCCTTAATCACCTCTTCACAACTAGCCTCTTGGACCCACATTTGTTCAAATTGGAATCTTCGAGTGTTCCTCCGTCCTTATTGCTGAGTCAAAGTAGTGGATACATTAAGAAGGATAGGTTTGTGATCAGATCCCACAGTGTCTAGATGTTGAATCAACAAATCAGGAAATTGATTAAGTAGATCAGCATTAGCCAAACCTCTATCCAAACGAACCTCTGTTGTAATACTTTCATTTCTTCTTCCTGCCCATAAGGGGTAGCCATGAAAAGGAAAGGAAATTAAAGAGCAGTCACGTATGGCATTTTTGAATTGTGTCATTTGTCCAATTGGTCTCTCCCTGCAACCCTTTTGCTCTTCCGCTGATAGAACTTCATTGAAATCACCCAATACCAACCACGATCCGTCAACTCTGTGGTGCAGTCTTCATAGCAGCTCCCAAGAATGTTTTCTATTGTGGACTTCGGGATGACCATAAAAACCTGTGACAAGGAAAGCATCACCTTTGGCGAATGAACAATAACATCAATATGCCCTACTGAAGATGATAACAAATTCATACTCCATCCATATGTGTACAACATCATCAGGCCTCCACCCATCCCAACATGTTTCACTACAAAAGCAATATTCATCCCAAGCCTATATTTCGCCCTTTCCATTTGTGTCTATGTCATACGGGTTTCCATAAGAAAAACTACATCGAGGGACTTTCCCCTCAAAAGGAGTTTGAGAGCACGGAATGTTCTAGGGTTCCCAAGCCCTCGAACATTCCAACTCAAAACGATCATTGCTCATGGTGGGCCAGCTTCGCTGGTCCCACCATGGTATTGACTTTCGTCATGTTTTCTGAAACATTAGTTCTTCCTTTCTTGCTTCCACTCGTTGTATCCATCTCATCCTCGCTTGTTTTACGCTTGATCCCTAGTGTCACATTGGTTTTGTCTGTAGTAACTCCATGCTCAGTACCCCTTGCTTTCTTTTTCCATTTTCCTCCTCGCACTAAAGTTTTGAGAGGAACAATATCCATATTCATTGAATGCCATTAAAACACCATAGGAAAAGACGGAAAAATTTGTCCACATACATATTTGCCGATTTGTCCATTAAAACACCATGGTATTGACTTTCGCCACTTGTAATTTGCCCAAGACATGTTTGCCGATTTGTCCACATAATCCTGTTTGGGCCTAATTTCAAAAACGGGTGAAACAAATCCAAACCACAATATGCTTTTCGTGATCAATTGTTTAGGGGAAAATGCTTTTTATTTTTTCCAGTTTTCAATACTAGCTATTAAAAAAATTAAAAAATTAAAAAAATTCCCCCGCCATGAGTCTGTCTTTCATCTGCAATCAAATACGACATGCGGTAAACATGGAGCAAAAGTGGAGCAAAAGAAGCTGAACACTATAACTCGGGTAAACAAAGTCTCATATTCAACACATACAACAAAGCATGGACGCGACACTGAAAACTAAATATAAAAAAAACGAAAACAATTTTGTAATACTAAAAGAGAACAAAGCAAATTTTAAATAAGAAAGGCAAGGAGAGAGGCAGAGTTAGACTAAAGAAAAGCAAAAGATTTACGTATATTTTTCAGGTCCCTAATCTATTTACATGTCGTTCTTTCATTTTTGGCTAAAGATTTACGTGTATTTATATGTATATTAATTTACCTATATTTTCACAAAATTTGCTACTCAACTTTGGCTAAGGACTTACCTAAACTATTTACCTATCGTTCTTTATTTTTGGGCTAAGGACTTAATGTGTATTTATATGAATATGAAAGTTACCTATATTTTACAAAAATTTGCAACTCAACGTGTCTTTTTGGGCTAAAAACTTTCCTATAATTCGTTCTTTTTTTGGCAAAGATAATTTACCTACAAAATTTGCAACTCAATTTAAAGTTTCCAAAAAAAAAAAAAAAAAAAGACTTCATTTAACATTGAATAATTATTTCCTCAATTTTAGCGATTATGTTCCCAATGAATTATATATATGTGTGTGAAACAATTAGAAATTTAAAACAATTATCATGATTAATTGAGGAAAACAACTAAAACAATTAGAAAAAAAAGACAATTTTGCAATAAATTTCACCAAATAAACGCATTTTAGGAGGGAAGAAAATCTTCTTTTTTGAGAGAGGAGGTAAGAAAATCAACACAATAAATTGAGGAAAACAACACTTAATACACCCCACAGAACACGGTAAATTTTAATTAGAGGTACTTTTGGAATATGAAAAGTAAAATAAATCATGTTTTCTTTCTTTTTGGATACTATTTTGAGAGAGAGAGAGAGAGAGAGAGAGTTTTGATATGGAGGCAGTGGGGAAGTAGGGGTGAGGTTGAATATATAGAAGAGGCTTCAAAGTCGCTAGTCACCCTCATACACGTGGTGTTGTGTTTCAACTTCAAGACAGTTCAAATGGGCTGCCATGTATTACTCTACTTTTTGTAGTACCATTTTTACCCTTTATTAGCCTGAGCACATTAATCAGAGGAAGAAATAGACGCTTTGCCTTCTACCGGTTCTCTCAAATCTGAAACTCCTCCTCTCTCGAGTACACTCTCGGAAAAAGAAAAAGAAAAAAAGAGAGAGAGATAATAAAGAACATATTAAACCAGTAGGGGTGGGCACAGTCCGAATTGGTTCGATTTTACTCTCAAACCACAACTGAACCAATAAGAAAATAACAGTCCGGTTTAGTTCGGATTAGCTTAAAACCATATTGAAAACCAAACCAATCCAAATCACTTGTAATTGGTTTGGTTCGGATTGGTTCGGCCGGTTTGTGCCTAACATAAAACCATGCATTTTTCAACTTGCTCTTACATTATAATGCTAACATTTTGCACTATATCATTCTATCAAAGGCTAACACAATAGCATTCCATTTAATCAAAGCTGTTCAGTTTCCAGCATGCATCTAATTTCACAATTTCCATCAAAACAAACATTCTAAAGTTCATAAGAAATGAATACAAGATGATAAAACTAAGAAATGAAAGGCTGTCCAGTTTCCAGAGTTCTCAATTTCCATCAAAACAAACATTCTAAAGTTCATAAGAAATGAATACAAGATGATAAAATATACCTGGCTCTCTATATTTCTTCTGGCTTTTCCATATTGTCTCTTGATCCTTCGGGCTTGAATATTGGTTAATTCTCTTTCTGGTCTACCTTTTTTCCCTACCAGGTACCATTTTCCGTCCTAGACCATTGCGGTTTTACCTAGCATGGCCGGTCTTGTATTGGTTAAGTTAGAAGGGATGGGTACCTTGCTGCTTCTACTTTGGCCAGATAATCCCCTTGGCTGTTAGGAAGAGGCCCTATATTTGGGCTAAGCTAATCTCGTTCGCCATTTGTCTCAATCTTCCAATCTCATAGGTTCAGAGATTCTATTAGTAAGAGTCTCTTACTCAGCCTCTTTGTTTATTCTGTGGAAAGCCCCATACGAACCTCTCGAACCTTCTTTCGGACTAAAAGGTCTATACGATTGAGCTGCTGATTTTTGAAAACTTTGACTTATCTCACCTTTCTGTTTGACCAGTCGTTCGTTGATCTTTACACCCTTAGCTGGTATTTCCAAATCACATTCGCATTTGCACTTGCTGCACATTACAATCTTGGCTGTGATGGTTGCTTTTGGTCTGTTTGGAGCTGTTAAAGTGACTTTCATAGCTCCCTCTTCGCCAATATCCACGATGATCTTCCTTTTGTTATGTCTTTTAGGCCAATTGACTCCAACCATGTGTCCTGAAAAAGGCTCATTATTGACCCTCATGGCGGCAGGCTTATGCAAAAGGATCTTGCCCTAGATGATGAGATCTTGAATGATGTCCCTAAACGGTACATAGTTGTTCATAGCATGGGAGAAAGAATTATGCCACTTACAGTATATTTTGCCTTTCATTTCTTCTTGTTTAGGGAATATATGCTTATCATCAATCCTGATCACCTTCCCTCTTAATAGCTCGTCAAAGATACTCTCGGCCTTGGATAGGTCGAAGGAGTACGATTTATGTTTCTGTTTGTAAGGAAAAAATCCTCCGGTGGGGGGAGGATTGTTTCTTTGCTCTTTACCTGGCCTTGTCATTGCTTTACAGGTGACAGGAGTTTTGATATGAACGATTTCAGCTATTGATACTTTAGGGCATGTATTTTCTCTGTTTTCTTCATCGAATTCTTCAGTAAGTTCCACCTGGTGGACTGGATTTTTGAAGTAAGTTGGTTTGGAATTATTCTTCCTTTTTACTTCCTCTTTCACCAATAATTCGTATTTTCCAGCCCGATGAGCCACATCTTGTAGGTCTATGAACCCCAGATCATCGAATTTCTTCCTGAGGGATAGCCTAAGAGCATTCTGCACCATTTTGATGAAGTGTTTCTCGTCCAAAGGAATCTTACATTTCATTTTGAGCTTTTTGAATCGTGCAATGAAATCTGGCACGATTTCATGATCTCTTTGTTTCATATGAGTCAGATCGTTGATAGTGATCTCAGGCTCGAGCCTATAATACTAGTTATGAAAGCTCCTTCCATCTCATTCCATCTAGGGATGGACTTTGGACCTAGATTCGAGTACCAAGTAAAAGTTTGGCCTGAAAGTGAACTTCCGAACAGTCTCAATTTCAATAGAGGATGGGTTTCGAAAGCTCGGCCCTATATGTTCCAAGGCTGATGTGTATAGATCTTCTCCATTGAACAGACTAAAACTTGGTACTTTGAAACATCTCGGGAAAGTCAAGTCATCAATATAGGCGGGATATGGTTTCTGATACGTAGTGCGGGCTGGTCTTCTTATTTTTGCCTGACCATTGAGGAAGAATTGCCTTAATCCCTCTATTTCATTTCATATCGCCAAATCTGGAATGACTACTAGTGTGTAGGTTCAGCGCCGGCAGGTGGAGGCTCTTGCCTTACTTCATCTTCGTCATATGAATCCTGAACATGCTCAGGTAATCGTGCATGATTTCGTCTGCCCCGTCCGTTACCCCCATTATTGTCATTATTATGGGCAATATGGACGTTAAAGCCAATGGGTTGTCGCCATCTTTCGGCGTGTATGTTTCTTCGGATAGGTTCTAGGGGTAGGGCAGCTTCGCTAGTTTTTGGTGCCTGGTATTTGGAAGGAGTTCCAAAAGGCACAAGTTGATGATTTCATGGTTCTCTGGCTTGCCTAACTACCGTCGTAGCAACTGGAGGAATGGGAGTCGTATCAGAGTCGACTATTTGCACTGTCTGAAAAGGCATCTAGAATGAGCTCCTGGTTGCCAACTTCAGAAATGATGAATTAGCATGGCTACTTGTCTGGCCTGGTGAATATATTGGGATTCCTGTAGATGCTTTGGTGTTTTCCAACATCTCGTCTTCTTTTCGGAACGCTTTATCTTCTTGTGCAGCTTGCATGACTTGCTTAAAGAATTGCGTCAAATATGCCCTTGTCTCGTTTCCTTGCAAGGTTGTGTTCAGATGCCCCTTCTCAACACTTTGAGTGACTCTCTGGGACATGTGATTCATGGAATTAGTCATTGCCTGAAAACCTTCTTTCATGGCATTCTAATCACTCTACATATGCTATTCTTTTGTTCCTCTCGTCAGAGACTAAAGTGGAATCTACCATGTAGACTTTCTTCTTGGTTTTCCTCACCATGGACAAATGAAAGTCCCACCGGGCGTGCCAAAAATTTGTTGGTCCTTTTTCCAGCTTTAGACTCCTTCTAATGACTCAGGTCGGGTTTGCTCTGCGGAGTGAGGAGGTCGTTGGATCAACACCAATGCCCCGATTGGATTTTCTTGGCTCGCAGAGAGGATTCCCGCAACTTCTAAACAAAATTGAAAGCTGAATCAGGTTGCCAAGAACGTGCGAGCTCGAGCTAGGCCCTCTCGGCTTGCTCCTTCCGCCCTGATTCAGGAATCACATAGGTGTGCCACTATTGGTTATGAGACCAACACAGTAGACCTGGTGAGTGGTGTAGTGTGTTGATTTGTTGTGTTTGCACTTGTTTTGGACCTCTGCTCAAGCCATTGTGCTCCAAGGGGGTACTAGCCTGGATGAGTTCTTTTCTATGCCTCAACTAAGAGGACTTCAATATTCTTTCATTCGTGTGTATCAGTTTGACAGATACAAGCAATACCTAATCAAACAAGGAGGGGACCAAGATCGTGGTTAGTGATACCCTGTTTGGGTTAGGAAACCTGATTTAAATTCAATCAACCCTCAGACAGGGTCAATATTTCAATCAATTCAGGCCCAACAAGGTAAATCGGGCCTGAATCAACCTTCTATGTTCAGACTAATTTAGCCCTATTCGGGCCTAGACTTTTATTTTAGGTCTGAATTATAAATTTAAATAGCACAAAGGTGGGAAATTAAATTAATCTACCGAGACATTTAAAATATATAAAAGCGATTAAATAACAAATACTTAGTGAAACAGTTAAGGTAAATTCTGAAATCTCTTTATTTGATTTTAACTTGACAGCAAAAGGAAGATGAGAGTTCTGAATTTATCCATTTAACTAATTTGAAATATAGATTACAATGTAAGGAGAAAAACTGGAGATTTCTCTATCCAGTTGGATGGATACATGAATTCAAACCGATCATTTAAAAGAAAATCATACCATGAAGATGGCAGAACAACAAAAGATGAACGCATGAGTTGTCAACTGGTTATTTGGAAATTAAGCAGGCTTGTTTGAAAAGATCTTGAGTTTTTCAAGTGTTTTTGAGACATTGCATCTAGTTTGGAGAGAGAGTCCCCTTCTTCTGTGGTGAAGGCTCTTTATTTATAAGCAAGGAACTTCAATGATGAAGGTTGAAAGAGGATATTTGGTTGTTACCCAAAGTCAGCTGCTGATTTGTTGATCTAGTTTGGTTAATAGGCGGAATGATGGGATGTTTCTGACAAAATTGCTGGTCCTTTGCGATATTTCCCTGACTTGAGTTCTTTGTACTCGGAAATCTGGTTGGCAATTCGGCTCCTTCTAGTTCTGGGGGCTTTTGTCCAGCTTGCTTTCTTATTAGGCGAGAAGAAGGTCAAGTCGTCATTAATAGTGACAATCTTCTTCAGACCCTCATGTGGGTCAATGTGCAATGGTTACCGATCTTTTTAACTTTAGTGCAACTCAAAGGCCTGGGGTTTCTGACTTTGTGGGTTTTTCTTAATTTTCTTTGTCTATTGACGGCCCACTAAGTAAAAGGGCTTCTCTTGTTTTTAAAGAAGATAAAAATATATTGGGCCTGGACTTCAAAATATATTTTTTGAGAGATAGACCATTTTTTGGTCCATTTACAAAATATGGTACAAACACAATGCTTAAATCTGCCTCGCCAAAAGACACAGAGTTGCTGACCTGAACAATGATGACCTCAAATCTACGCCCAAAACAGCAAACTCATACAACCAATGAAAAAAAAGAAACTAACTCATAAGTAAAGATGCATCAAACCCCCTTTTGTTAGTTTATGGGAGAAGAGGTTTAGGAAATGGTTGGTTTTAGTATTTAGGACAATAGCTTGATGTGGAATGGAAAACTTTTTGAAAGAGTAACAAAGTAATTTTATTTGAATGAGGAGGAAAATTACAAAGCTTTAGAGACTTAGTTGGATACGAGACAGCTGATAGTTTTCATCTTTTCTTGCTTGATTACATAAGTGGGCTGCTAGCTTATATATAGTGATCCTAGCCGACTATCTAAGTTTGCGTTTTGCTTAGTTAAGTCGGTTTGCACAGTAACCGACTTTGTTTAAGCCATTTCCAGCCACATATTGTAGTTTGAAACTAGAGCTTTCTACTAGCTTCAATTAAGTTAGTGACTAGTGTTTAGGGAATACATCCACCGACTATGCATTCTAAAATATTCTAGAAAATTCTGCTAGCCAAAAAAAGTTCATAGTCCTCTACAACTTATAAGAATTAGACCAAGATACATGAGCCAAAAATACCAAGTTCGAGCATTTACGTGTACCAACCAATGAAAATAAGAAACTAAACTGTAAGGAAAGATGCATCATTAATAATCAGGGCATACACATTATAAAAAATAATAATAATAATAATAAAAAAAACAAGAAAAGAGACAAACGATATTCCAAGAAATAAAATTCACAAAGCAATAAATTTCCAATTTAGAGCAGAAACTAAATCATAAGTCAGGAAGGATGCATTAAAACCCCCTTTTCACGAACACTATTCCTGAAGAAATTTCAAGAACTCTGCAAACTCATACCCGAAATCAGGTCCTATATATGGCTTAGTAGCAGGATCATGTTGGAAACAATGGTTGTCATCTCCCGTCTTGGGAACAACCTGGAAAATTTTAAAATAATAATAATAATTAAACAGCAACAAAAGTCCAAAAATGAAATACCCAGTAAACCCTATTCAACACTTGTTAATGGTAAGCTATAATTAAGACAGAAGTACTTTCTACAAGAACTTGCAATTCCAGCCACATATTGTAGCTTCAACTAGAACTTTTTACTAGCTTCAATTCAGTTGGTGACAAGTGTTAGCTTGTAAAAATTATCGTAGAAAACCAAAACACTGCTTAAATCTGCCTCGTCAAAAGACACAGGGTTGCTGACCTGAACAATGATGATCTCAAATCTAAGCCCAAAACTGCAAACTCATACAACCAACGAAAAAAAGAAACTAACTCATAAGTAAAGATGCATCAAACCCCCTCTCTAGAGCAGTACTCCTCTCCTCTGTAAAGAATAAATCTCGCAACAGAGCCTGAAAAAACACACAAAACCATCTCTCATTTTTCAGATATGAACACAAAATGTAAAAAGGGTAAAAGGCAAGCGTTCTTATAATAACCCACATTCAATCCCTCCAAACAGCAGAGGAATAATCCACATTGCCAAACGAGCAAAAAATTCAAATTTGGAGTGGGTTTTGTAGATTAAAAACAGAAAGAAAAAAAGTCTGAAAATCCACATTTAGGATATGAAAACAAATAGTACCAAGAAGCCAAAAGTTCATAGTCCTCTACAACCACCTATAAGAATTAGACCAATTTAGAGCATTTACGTGTACCAACCAATGAAAATAAGAAACTAAACTACAAGGAAAGATGCATCATTAATTTTGAGGGCATACACATAAAAAATATTAAAAATAAAAAAATAAAAAAGGAAACCCATAAGAATTAAACCAAAATACACCAGGCAATAAATTTCCAATTTAGAGCAGAAACTAAATCATAAGTCAGGATGCATTAAAACCCTGTTGCACGAACACTACTCCTGAAAAAATTTCAAGAACACTGCAAACTCATACCCGAAATCAGGTCCTATATATGGCTTAGTAGCAGGATCATGTAGGAAACAATGGTTGTCATCTCCCGTCTTGGGAACAACCTGGAATTTTTTTAAATAATAATAATAATTAAACAGCAACAAAAGTCCAAAAATGAAATACCCAGTAAACCCTATTCAACACTTGTTAATGGTAAGCTATAATTAAGACAGAAGTACTTTCTACAAGAACTTGTAATTCCAGCCACATATTGTAGCTTAAACTAGAACTTTTTACTAGCTTCAATTAAGTTGGTGACAAGTGTTAGCTTGTAAAAATTATCGTAGAAAATTTTGCTAGCTTGGAAAAATCTCCACCGAATGTGCATTATTATTCAACACTGGGACCATCCATAATTATTTTTCAACACTGCAACAAACCCTTTGGCTCTATAGATAGATAGAAAGATTTCTTCTTTTTATACTTTCATCCATATGAGACTTGGTTTCTGATTTTCTCCATGCATAAAATTTGCATTCAGAACAAGATGGAACACTCACAAACTCATTCTAGCCAGATTTTCTTTACATTTTTCCTTTTTTTATGGTGGACCACATGTCTGCAATCTGCAACACCATCCACTTCTGGAAATGAATCTGATCGCCTGGCATTGCTAGACTTCAAGAAAAGAATAACTCAAGATCCTCTCTATATCATGAGCTCATGGAACGATTCCATTGATCTCTGCAGTTGGGTAGGCGTTACTTGCAACCCTGCCACGAAAAGGGTCATGGTTTTGAACCTGGAAGCTCAAAATTTGGTAGGCTCCTTATCTCCTTCTTTGGGAAATCTTACTTATCTTACTGGAATCAACCTGAAAAACAACAGCTTTCATGGTGAAATTCCTCAACAAATCGGTCGCCTACTGAGCCTACAACATCTCAACCTGTCTTTCAATTCCTTTGGTGGGAAAATTCCATCTAATATATCTCACTGTAAGCAACTAAGCGTACTCAGTCTTAGTTCCAATAAGCTTTTTGGGTCAATTCCTAACCAACTCAGTTCATTGTTGAATTTAGTTAGTCTAGGTCTTGGTCTTAACAATCTCACCGGAACGATCCCACATTGGATAGGAAACTTTTCATCTTTGGAACTTTTTGTGCTTGCTGTCAACAATTTTCAAGGAAGCATACCCAATGAGCTTGGGCGTCTAACAAACTTGAGAATGTTTATTCTCTGGGATAATAATCTGTCTGGTATGATCCCTACTTCACTCTATAATATTTCATCCATATTCTACTTCACTGTTGCTAAAAACCAGCTGCATGGAGAGCTACCACCTAATGTGGGAATTACTCTTCCTAATCTTGAAGTATTTGCCGGTGGGATCAATAAGTTCACCGGAACTGTTCCTCTGTCATTGTCCAATGTTTCGAGACTTCAAGTGCTTGATTTTGCTGAAAATGGACTCACTGGGCCACTCCCCGCTGAAAATCTTGCTACTTTGCAGAGCTTAGTTAGACTCAACTTTGATCAAAAGAGACTAGGAAGTGGGAAAACTGGTGACCTGAATTTTCTCAGCTTCCTAGCTAATTGTACTAGTCTTGAGGTGTTGGGTCTTAATGATAATCATTTTGGAGGAGAATTGCCAGCATCAATCGCCAACCTTTCTACCCAACTAAAAAGGCTTACTTTGGGGACCAATTTGATACATGGAAGCATCCCTAACGGCATTGGAAATCTTATAAACTTGACCCTTCTGGGAGTGGCCGAAAACTATTTGGGTGGTAGTGTCCCTGATGTAATCGGGAAACTTCAGAAGTTACAGGGTGTTGAGTTGTTTGCTAACCAATTTTCTGGGCCAATACCGTCCTCCCTAGGTAACTTGACTTCATTGACAAGGCTCCTCATGCAAGAGAATAAGTTTGGGGAAGTATACGACCAAGTTTTGGGAACTGCAAAGATCTACAGACACTTAACCTTGCAAGTAACAATCTAAATGGCACCATTCCTAAAGAGGTTATTGGGCTTTCATCCCTTTCAATTTCTTTATCCATGTCTAACAATTTTTTGACCGGTTCACTACCATCTGAAGTGGGTGATCTGAAAAATATCGGGGAGTTAGATGTTTCAGAAAACAAGTTATCAGGTGAAATCCCAGGAACCCTCGGCAGTTGTATTAGTTTGGAGCGTCTTCATTTGCAAGGTAATAAACTTGAAGGATCAATTCCCCAAACACTAAAAAAATTTAAGAGGCTTGGAAGAAATAGACATTTCGGGTAATAACTTATCAGGGAAAATTCCTGAGTTTCTAGGAAATCTTGGATCTCTTAAGCATCTCAATATTTCTCATAACAATTTTGAGGGTGAATTGCCTAGAGAAGGGATCTTTTCAAATGCAGGTGGTGTCTCAATCCTTGGAAATAATAGGCTATGTGGTGGAATTCCAGAAGTCCTTCTTCCTGCATGCTCTAGCAAAAAGCGCCATTCACCTCAAGGATTACTGGCCCCAAAAGTATTCATCCCTATAACTTGTGCACTAGCATTTTTAATTGCTCTGTCATGCTCCTTTTCTGCTTGTTCATATGTGAAAATGTCAAGAGATAGACTAGTCACTTCGCATTCTTATACGGATTGGAAATCAGGTGTTTCTTAGTCTCAACTCGTTCAAGCAACTGATGGGTTCTCTGTGGACAATCTGATTGGCTCGGGAAGTTTCGGTTCTGTTTACAAAGGAGTACTCCCTACTGATGGAACGGTAGTTGCTGTTAAGGTATTAAACCTTCAACAAGAAGGAGCTTCCACGAGTTTCATTGGTGAATGCAAAGCGTTAAGAAGTATAAGGCATCGTAATCTTCTCAAGATCGTAACTGTCTGCTCCAGTATTGATAATCAGGGCAATGACTTCAAAAGTCTAGTTTTGGAGTTCATGGAAAATGGAAGTCTAGACCAGTGGCTTCATCCAAGAGATGATGAGCAATCTCAGCCTAAGAGATTAAGCCTTATCCAAAGACTCAATATCGCAATTGACGTTGCTTCTGCACTAGATTATCTGCACCACCACTGTGAAACGGCCATTGTTCATTGTGATCTAAAGCCAAGCAATGTTCTTCTTGATGAAGATATGGTAGCCCATGTTGGTGACTTTGGTTTAGCAAGGTTCCTCTTACAAGCATCAAATGATCCCACCAAAATTCAAACCATGTCAGTTGGGCTAAAGGGTTCCATAGGCTACATTCCTCCAGGTATAAATTTTAAAATCCTCACTTCTTAATAACTTTTCTCTGATACCACTATTGTTTTAAGGGTGAAGGGGTTTAGGACAATAGACAATAGTTGAAACAATTGTTATATTTGAAGAGAATAGTACATAGTTTGGTGTAGGCTAATTGCCCTCCACTTAGCTTATTGGCTTATTAGCCATCACACTTGATTTAAATTAGTTTAGGCTATTTGGCCCTTCACTTAGATTGGTGAGTTTAGTGGCTCCTCAACATAGCTTTGTTTGGGTAGCTCTTGGCTCCATTAGTTTGGGAGTTGGCTTGTTTACTCCCACATAGATTGGGTTTGGGAGTTCTCTCTGCTTAGCACATGATCTACTGCAATGTAAACCTATCTATGTCCAGATATGTGAACTTATCATTTGAAAAGAGAAAAGTTAGTGTATACAAACTATCAAGTGGTAAACTTAACCGTTTTAGAGGTGGAAGGTAACCAATTTGGTGGTAGTATCCCTCATGGAATTGGGAAGCTTCACAAGTTAGTGTTACTGTATTTGAATGATAACAAATTTTCTGGGCCAATCCCATCCTTCCTGGGTAACTTGACTTTGTTAACACTGCTGTCCATGGAGAATAATAGGTTAGAGGGAAGTATACCTTCAACTCTTGGAAACTGCCAAAATCTACAGGTACTTAAACTTTTCTATTAACAATCTAACTGGAACCATACCTAAAGAACTTGTTGGGATCTCATCTCTTTCAATTCCTTTGACAATGTTTAACAATTCTTTGATTGGTTCACTACCATATGAAGTGGGTGATCTGGTAAATCTCGCGGAGCTAGATGTATCAGGAAACAAGTTATCAGGTGATACAGCCATGACCCATGGCAAATGTACTAGTTTGGTACGCTTACATTTGGTAAGTAATCAATTTGATGGAAAAATTCCACAGTCTCTTAAAGACTTAAGAGGCTTTGAAGAAAGAAACAGATCTTTCCCGCAACAAATTATCCGGGCAACTTCCTGAATTTCTTTGCAAATTTCGAGTTCGTAAGTGTTAAAAAGTAATGCACACTTGTACTTTGAATAATAAAGAAAAATCTTGAATAATATAGAATAATTTAGAAAAATTGAGAAAAGTTGACAAGTTAAAGTCACTAGAAACATCCTACTAACTATATAGTGTATTATAACTAGAAAAATCTAGAATAAGAAAACAATTGTGGCTGAAAATGACTTTGGAAATGTCCGTTACTGTGCAACCGAATTTTCCAAGCAAAGCTGCCGACTTTAGCTACTCTATAAATATTCTAGCAAGCCCACTTATGTATTCAAGTAAGTAAAGCTGAAAAACTACAGCTGTCCAACTCTCCCATCAGCCAATTAAAACCTTGTACCTTTCTCATTTCAATCAATAAAATAAAATACCTTGTTATGCTTTCAAAAAGTTTTCCATTCCACATCAAGCTATTGTCCTAAATACTAAAATTAACCATTTCCTAAACCTCTTCTCTCATAATCTAACAGCAAGCTTCTCAATCTTTCTCATAATGATTCGAGTGTGAATTACCTAGGGAAGGGATTTTTACAAATGCAAGTGGTGTCTCAATTTTTGGAAATGTTAGGCTTTGTGGTGGCATCTCATAATTCCTTCTACCTGCATGCCCCAAGGTAAAGGCCCATTCATCTCAAAGACCATTTTTCCCATTCATAATTGCTATGTCATGTTCCATTGCTATATATTCAAAGGTGAAAATGTCACGAGGACCAGTAACTTTCATGTTCTTATAAGGATTGGAAATCAGGTGTCTCTTACTCTGAACTCCTTGAATCGACTAATGGTGGGTTCTCTGTGAACAACCTAATTGGTTCAGGAAGTTTTGGTTCTCTTTACAAAGGAGTAATCCCTAGAGATGGAGCAATAGTTTATGTTAAGGTATTAAACCTTCAACAACAAGGAGCTTTCAAGAGTTTCATTGATGAACGCAAAGCTTTAAGAAGTATAAGGCATCGTAATCTTCTAAAGATCCTAACTGCCTGCTCAAGTATCGATAATCTGGGTAATGAGTTCAAAAGTCTAGTTTTCAAGAAGGAGAAAAAAAGGAGAAGAAGACAGAACATGAAGAAGAAGAAGAAAAAAAAAAAGAAAAAAAAAAAAGAGAGGAACGTGAAGAAGAAGAAGAAGAAAAAAATACAGCTTTTGGACGTTAACTATCCCGTTAGTTGGGTGTTAGGTTTTTTTTTCTTTTTAATTAGGAGTAAATTGGTTTTTTGTTTTACGATGATGTGTCAACTTTTAAATACCTTAGATTAAATTTTAATGAGGTGGTGTATGGAGAACAAAAGTAAAGTAGATCATGGCAGAGATGTTTGCACCATAATCAACCCAGCGTATCTAGCATCAGACGACTAACACTCAGGAGAGGAAATACGCTAAACAAGCACATGAACAAGCCCTTAGAAGACGAGTGACATCACCTCCTCCTTAGCCTACCGAAGGAAGGCCCCCATTTTAATGAGGTGGCTTATGGAGAACAAAAGTAAAGTGGATCATGGCAGAGATGTTTACACCATAATCAACCAAGCGTATCTAGCATCAGAAGACTGACACTCAGGAGAGGAAATACGCTAAACAAGTACACGAACAAGCCCTTAGAAGCCGAGTGACATCACCTCCTCCTTAGCCTACTGAAGGAAGGCCCCCATTTTATTGAGATGGCGTATGGAGAACAAAAGTAAAGTAGATCATGGCAGAGATATTTACACCATAATCAACCAAGCGTATCTAGCATCAGACGACTAACACTCAGGAGAGGAAATACGCTAAACAAGCACACAAACAAGCCCTTAGAAGACGAGTGACATCACCTCCTCCTTAGCCTACCGGTTTTGTCCGATTTGGGCCCTCCTCTCTGCCCTCACGGTTTTATTTCTAGGAACTTATGAGCAATTTCCAAGTGAGTCACCCATCCTAGGATTGCTCTAGCCCCAACTCACTTAACTTTAGAGTTCCCATGAATCCAAAGCTAGTGAGCTCCCCAAAGGCCTCGTGCTAGATGGAGGTGGACATGTACATATAAGGCACATCACCCCCTCTTCGTTGGTCGATGTGGGATGTTACACAAATTCCCACATTGAAACTTTGTGCAAAACCTCCATTTTTACGTCCCTATAAATAGGAAACAATACTCGAGTAAAAAGAGTAACTATTCTCTCACCTTTATTGTTACTCTGCCAAAATTACTATATATAGCTGACTTAAGCATCGAAGAGCCTTCGACAGGCACCACACCGGTGTCCGAAGCTTAAAGACTGCTTCTTCTTCCTTGTTTTCTGCAGGTTCTCCAAATACCAAAGGTTCTCACCTTCTCCCCTGTTGAAGATCCAATACTCCCTACCTAAGTTGATCCTCACAAAAAGAGCATCAACAAGAGAAAATCAGAGCAGAGGATCCGGATCCGACACTTTAATATATGTATATTATGGCAGAGTATGGCATGGGAGGTCAAGTTTCCATACTGGGAACTATTTATAGCTACGGAATATTGTTGCTAGAAATGTTCACTGGAAAAAGAGCTACGGGTGAAATGTTTAGAGATGGTCTAAGTATTCACCAATTCACTAATGCCGCATTGCCTAACCATGCCTCTAATGTAGCAGACCCTTCATTGCTCCTTGAAAGAGATGATGCGGAGGGTAATGATGACAAACATGGAGGTGACATGCAAGAAAGACAAAGTACAAGAAATCGGGATCGCCGCCCAGTTCAAGAAAGAAGATTGGAGAAGTGTTTGGTTTCAGTGATGAAGATAGGACTTTCATGTCTGTAATATCACAAGGAGAGGGGATGCTTATGAATGTCGTTGTGAACAAAATAAAGTCAATTAGACACTACTACAATTATGGGAAACCACGACCGGTATTAGACGATCGTAAAACTAAAAAGCGTCTTGTTTTTAAAAACCATGAAAAACCACGACAGTTCTAAAAGGAACCGTCGTGCTTTAAAAGGCGGAGATAAAAATTACGACCATTCATTTATATAACCGTCGTGCTTTAAAACGCGCTGGACCAAAATTTCATTTAAGTTTTAAATTTTCACGACAGCTCTCTCTCTCAAACACTCACTCTCGCGACGTTTTCAGAAATCGCTCTCTCTCTCTCTCTCTCACTCTCAATTCCCTTTCTCATCTCTGAAAAGCCATCTTGGTTACGAGCTCGCCGTCTAGGTCACAAATCTCGCCATCCAGGTCACAAATCTCACCGTCCAGGTCACTGAGGTCGCCATTTTGGTTTCAATATCGCGATAACTCTCTAGCTAGCTTCACTCTGGCTCTCTCAACGACTCTCTGTCTCGATGGCTCTCTGTCTCTCCATCTTCCTCTCTCCGTCTCTCTCTTGATGGCTCCCTCTCCATCTTCCTCTCGACGGCTCTCTCTCATCGTCTATCTCTCGATGGCTCTCTCTTGCTGGCGCTATCTTTCTTGTTGTCTCTCTCTAGCTCACTCTATCTCTTCGCTGGCTCGCTCCATCTCTCTCGCTGGCTGGCTCCATGAGAGCCTCCCTTCCTCCATTCCACAGGTAACAACTCTCCTTCTCTTAGGATTATTTTCTATAAGTTTTGAAGAATCAATTTTTATATCTCTAATATGATTTAGGGTTAAAATATTTGGGTGTTTAATTGTAAATTATCTGGGAAAATTGTTATATTTTTTGTAAATATTTTCGATTTGTATAGAAATTAAGGCAACTTTTCTGATTTTGTTTTTTCTTTCTGTTTTAGGGATTTATATATGTGTGAATATGTGTTTGTTCCTCCATTGTTTGTGAGATTCTGAATCAGAGAAATTCAATTGATTGAAGCTTGGAAACAAAGCGTCTATGGAGAACATATTTTGCTTGTGATTGTGTCGATTTGAGTTTCTATTTGGATGCTGTGAAAACTGAGACAAAGGGATTTAAAAAAGGGGAGCATAACTTATCTCGATTGGCAGTTTCAATATGGTAAGTTAACTTTTGTTGGTGCTGTTTATATGGTCTAAGTCATGCTTAGCTTGAGTTGTATGTAGAAGTGTGGGTGGTGCTTGCATCTTATGTTATTCATGTCGAGATTTGAGAGATAATAGTAAAATATGCATAGAGAAATGGAAGTAGCACTACTCCAACTAATTTTATTTTAGTTTTTATATTCCCAAATGAAGCTAGACAGGGCTACATATCCCCTTATTTCATCACCAACCAGAAAAATCAGAAATGTGTAAGTTTTAGTTTGACTCAGCGATAACTATATCTTGAAACTGTTAGAGGGCTGCTTGTTAAAGTTAGCAGCACCTCAAGTCCCTTTTTGCTTGATGCTGATTATCTTCAAACACCTGTATGTGCTGATAGGAATTGGAAAATCCTCTAATCATAATCCATGAGAAGAAAATCTCAAGTATTAATGTTGTGGTTAAAGTATTGGAGTTGGCTTTGCAGGTTAGCATTTCTCTGGTTAGGTTCACTAGTTTTTTTTTTCTTTTTTCAATTGGTTGACAAACTTTTGCTCCTCCTTTTCAGAAGCAAAGGCCTTTGCTGATTGTCGCCGCATATGTGGAGAGTGACCTTATTCTAAATAAGCTTCGTGCTAGAATCAAGGTCTGCTTTCAATTGTTTTTATGCTCCTGTTTGTGGTTTTTTTTTTCTTTCCTATGTAATCGTTTGGTTCTTTGTGTAGGGAAGTCAGCTTTTGCTAATCTAATGTGATTTGCTACAGGTCTGTGCAATCAAAGCCCCTGGTTTAGGGAAGTCAGCATGCTGCCTTTTCTTTAGTCTTATTGGTGAGCTTATGCTTTTTGACTTTTTGATTCTTGCACTGATTATTGCAATTTTTTTATCTACTGCTTTGTGTGGTATTTGTAGCCATATTTTGTTTGTTTAATATATTAAGCCATTTAATTCGCATGCCTATATTTATCGCTTTACTATTTTGAGTCAAATTCCAAAGTGGAATTGAAAGGGTAAAAATTTATTGAAGCTGGACTTTTATATTTGATGTATTTTCATCTAGCAGTGGACTTGTGATAATTTAGCTGCAGGTGACTTATTATTTTTATTATGTTTTTCATGTCAGCTTGGTGAAATCATTTAAACATACATCTGATTACTGGTAACAACATTGGTTTCTCTACTCATGGCCTAACTAAACTTAAAATCTTGTCTTATATTCATTTTAAGCAGTGATGAGTATTAATTTAAAGGATCTACCAGTGGGGAATACTTAAAGGATCGGGATACTAAGATAAATTTGACTCTTCTTGCTAGTTTGGCTCGGCAGGGAAGAATGTTTCTTAACCTTCCACTCTCTGAGCCAGAAATTCATGGAGAGGTATGAATCTCTTTGGTTTGTTTCATTATTTCACATTTCACTATTTTGGTTTGATCTGCGTCAATATCTTGCTACCTTCTATTCCATAGTATCTCATAGATGTTGATTTTACACCTTATATGTGTGCTTTATCTATGTTGGACAGAGCTTCTAATTTATTTTCTTGCTAATGATATCAGTTTCTTTATTTCAATAGTGGAATACTGGTTTTGATTGTAATTAATGCATTTTCGTGATACTTTTAGTCACTTTGCCAAATGGAGCATGAAAATGCCAAATTCCTTAATGCTAAAAGAGAGCTCAGTGATGAAAATGTCTCTTCATATGAGAAACAGCGGAAATCTTATGAACAATTGCACCACAATGTCTCATTGTAAGTTGCTTTACATTTTTGCTGCCATTTCTTTTCATTTTTTAATTCATGACTTCGTGGTGCAGGTAAGATGAATCACATAGTTTGGTAAACAGTTGGTAAAAGAGTTGAAGTTGCAACCAGATGGATGATATGCCTGCTTTTGAAGGTTCCACCAGAAGAGCAGAAGCTTGCAGTCATTCAATTGTGGTGAATCTTATTTTTATGTTTTTGGATCAATTGACCTATCTAGGTTGGGTTGTAGAGTCATCTAGGTTTGTTTTTGAGAGAGATGTATGTCTAGACTTGGATTTGAATTTGTTCAAATTTGGATAGCTTGTGAATTTGGTGGAAGAATGTTGATATTTTTTTAATGCAATGAATTATTTTATTGTGACTGATATTTTTAATGTTGAGCTCCGTTATTTCCAATTAAAGATAATAAAACGATGGTTTTATTGGAAAAATCGTCATCTATATATATTATCAATGACCTCTTTTAACACCATAACGTCTTTTTTATATACAATCAACGACGCTTTTTAACAAATACCGACGTCTTTGGATATAATAAAACATAGTTCTTTGAAAAAAACCGTCGCCTTTACTTCAAATAGATGACAGTTTTTTCACAAAAACCGTCGTCTTTACATCAAATAGACGACAGTTCTTTTAAAAAAACCGTCACCTTTACATCAAATAGACGACTGTAACACCCCGACCCTAAATTATTTTAGCCACCAAATTATTTAATTTATTTAAATATGAATTTCCAATTTTGCCCTCGGGGTAGGGGCAAAATGGTCATTTTAATCCGAAAGGATTTTGGGGCAGTGGCTGGTATTTTTATGTAGGTCATACTGAGACGAGTCCGTAGACATGCGGTGAGCTCGATTCGGAGTTGTAACGAAAAAGATATGGTTAAAATACCCCCAGTGGCAAAATCGTAAATAAAGAGAATAGAATTTTAATAAAATCTCAGAATTTCTCTCTCTCTCTCTCTCCTCCCTGCGCGCAGAAAACCCCCCTCCCCTTTCGCTGTTACTATTCATTCGGAGGGTTTTTGGGCCACCAACGTCACATCCGGCCACCATTTTGGGTGGCACCGGTACCAAAAGAACCAGCGTGACGTCGCCTACCCATCCCGACCCTTCTCAGCCGCCACAACCACCTGTGCTCGCCGGAATATCGAGAAAAGTCGCCGGTTTTACCCAAAACTTCACGGAGCTCGTTCGGGTGATTCCGGCAACCAAATCTTGCGATCAAGGTATGCTTTTCCACCTATTTTGCATGCTCTAGCTGATGGTTGGGTAGGAATTGTGAAATTTCTGCGTTATGATAGTTAAGCAAGCGATTGAAAAATCTGCCGGTTTCAACCTCCGTTTTCAGCCACTTCCGTCGATAATTTGGGATTTGTCCAAGAACAAAAGTGGCTCCAAATTAGGTGTATTACCTAGGGTAGGAGTCTTGGCCCGAGATTTTGAGATTTTCCGGCGATGCAATATCGCTTTGGACACCCACGCGCTGCCAGCGCGTGGGGCGGCGCGTAGGCACTGTATCAGAGGGGCATTTTGTCCCAATGCGATCCCCTGGTTGTCACGAGCGCGTAGGATTTTACGGATCTCAATTCGGATAACGTTTGAACCCCGAACGGATTTTACATATTGTGTGATTTCCGGGTTCAATATGTTAGAACCGTTGGATTGCTTCTCAATTAATATATGTTGATCTAGGTATTCCTAGGATCGTGTAGGATTTTACGGAATGTGAATCGGAGCCCCGGATGTTCCGATTCAATAAGTTAAAGTTTGTGTTTTGTGATAACCGTCTGATCGTGAGCGATCCGACCGTCCGATCTGAACCAGACTTGTAGGACGCATATCCTAGACCTTGTGGAACCCTTAAGAACTTTCGGATCGTAAAACAGAGGTTGTGGGGCCCACGGGCCCGGTTGGCCAAATTGGAAGATTTGACCCTCGGTTGACCGTAAGTCTTCCGAGGTAGTTTACTCTTCGAAGATTATTAGAACGACCCTTTTGGACGAGTCTTGACCGTTATTTGATTTATGTTGTTTATGAGGGTCTAAGAGTTTATTTGTAAGGTTTTGTGATGGGAAGTTTGTGCATATTGTTTAATTGTTTATTTAAATGCTTGTTATATTTAATAGTTGAATTCTTTATTTTGTAAAGTAGTTGCAATATTTGTGGGTTTGACATATTCGAGTGTCTTGAGTTTATATATAATAATTGAGAAAGTGGTATCTTTGTTGATTTTGTGTGGGGTTTTTAGAATGTTAATTTGAGTGTTTTGAGCACTACTTTAGGTACCTCCCCGGTTGTGGGTTTTATGTTTGAGATTATTTTATTTTGCCCAGGCCCGTCGGAGTTTGTCCAGGCCCTTCGGATGTCTTCTTAATACGATGCCTTGGTAAAATTGAATTAAGGAATGAAATATTATTTTTTATAATATTTATAATAGGATTACGAACTCCACCATCATACGTACCTTCCCCCTTGGATGATGATATTTGGAAACAGTGGATATGGTTTGGATATACTATTCACACGTGCCGGGTTTCGGACGTGTGGGCCTTATTGGTTACGGATCCTGGAATTGTGGGATGCCGGGAAAATTGTGGATATGGTCTGGATATGACGGAACCCGGGGCATACCTTAACGGGGTGTCGCTGTAGACCCTTGATTGGGTAGTCTGCGCGCGTAGGACGGTTCCAGGCGTACGGGTCTTGAGGATTCGTCCGTACGTGCTGGGTTAGAGTGTCAGTCCCCCAGTTGGACGACTCATCCCTAGCCACATGGACGTTTGAGGGCCGGATAAGTGTGAGCTAGTCAACAATCCCCTGTTGGATTGTTTCCCCCAGTACATGATGTGCATCAGCATATGTACCTCCCCTTGGATACTGATCTATGGAAATTGTGATATGATCTGGATATGACGGAACCCGGGGCATACCTTAACGGGGTGTCGCTGTAGACCCTTGATTGGGTAGTTTGCGCGCGTAGGACGGTTCCAGGCGTACGGGTCTTGAGGATTCGTCCGTACGTGCTGGGTTAGAGTGTCAGTCCCCCAGTTGGACGACTCATCCCTAGCCACATGGACGTTTGAGGGCCGGATAAGTGTGAGCTAGTCAACAATCCCCTGTTGGATTGTTTCCCCTGGTACTTGATGATGGTGAGAGGTGGGTGTTATTATTTTGCACATATGTATATGTGGTTTTGTTTCTGGTTGAGATTTGTGAGCTCGTACATGTATGAACGTATAAGCCCTGGATATGGGCAGTGTTGTTTGGCACCATACGCCTTGGATAGGATATGGTTATGGGGTTTGAACTGATATGAAGAAAGAGATTGAGAAGGGGTTCATTTTGTTTTATCGGAATCGGAGTTGTGACCATTGATATGAGAACTACGTGTGGCTTGATCCCTTGTCCAAGGGTACGTAGGCAGCCTGGGGTCTCACCAGGTGCAGCCGCGGAATATTATTGCGTTTAAAAGGTTTGATCGATTCTGAATGTGCGATCGGGTTTTCGATGTGATTGTTGGATTTGAATCCGGTTTAATGATTTCTGTGGTATTTGTAAAGTTGTTTGAGGTCATTAATTACATGGCTTATGTATTAATTGACTTAAGAACTTTGTTGGTGCTGTTTTGAATTATTTGAAGGCCGGAGGCCAATTAGATGTATTACCTGAGATTATATTGTGCATGCTGCTGGTTGGTGTTGTTAAATGGGAATTTGGTGCAGGTTGAAATTTGGGGAATGTTCAATTTACAGGGGAGATTCTGCCGAATTTTCGGTGGAAAGTCTCGTGCCCTATATCTTTTTGGGAAAAGAGGTTATAGTTTCAGTGAGTGGGCCTGACATCGGGGGTGATGTCGGAATTTCCATAGGATTCGTCTCGGGTTTCGAGGAATTCGGGGCGGGTCCTGTCAACGACGCTTTTACTAAAAACCGTCGTATATTATATGTAAATAGACGACGGTTTTTAGTAAAAGCGTCGTCTATTTGATGTAAATGTGACGGTTTTTTTAAAAGCGTCGTCTATTTACATATAATAGACGACGGTTTTTTTTAAAAGCGTCGTCTTTACAAATAATAGATGACGGGGATTTACCGTCGTGGTTTTATGCATCAAAAGATGTCGGTCGATTTCACGACGGTTGAAAAACCAAATACACGACGGTGGATTACCGTCGTCTATTTCAATTTTTGTAGTAGTGAGAGACTCATATAAGCTCATCTATGTGCAACAGATTATAAGCTTATCCATGTGCAACAGATTATTTTAATAAGGATGTTCTGTATTTTTCATTTCATTTGGAAAATAGAAGACATTCTGATTCACATTATGTTTCCTTCTCTTTTCTTCTATTTCTTTGCACATTGCCTTGCTCTTGCTATGTCACTGCATAAAATAAACTAAATAAAGGGATCTTTGTATGTATATATTCAGTTACAAATCTATCTGTATGTTCTAGCTGAGGATGCGGCGTGGAGCTTCCAAATTTTTATTTCTATGTAAACACCAGTCTAATTACCTGCTGCATTGGCCTTAGTTCAATGCAGATCCAATAGGAGCATCTCTGACTTGCTGCAATTCCTTGTCAATATGGATAATATCCATTCTCCCTCTGCGTGATTTCACTGAACAAGCTACTCTAATTCTGAGTCTTCCAATCAGGCAGTCCTGAAATTTTTGCAATTTGGTAACAGAGAGAAAGAAGTGGGCAGGCTGATACTAACCAGGGAAGGCAACAAAGGGATCTGAATACATGTCTGCCTAGGAAACTAGCTTAAAAGATGATTCATACATCAGAAACATTTAAACCATAACAATTAAGACCATTAAAATTACAAAGTGATTCCCAGTATCAAGATATCGTCTTTAACTACAGCAAATTGTGGTCCATTTTACATAGCAAAAATGTGATAACTGACCTCTCTGCAACCCTCTTTAAATTACATAACTTTGCCTAATCAACATCTGAAAATGTGAACTTTCAGTACAATGTCATTTCTCTCAATGAGCTCAAATTTACAAACATCTCCTTCCATCAAACAATTTTCCATCACAAATTCACGCCAGCCACCACAAAGTTTAGCTCCTGATTCTTTAGTATGACCAATCAAATTCACAGACCACGATCTCTCTCTGACCTGAAGAGTCACGGTTTGCTTCCTCTTTTTGACGAAACTCCGGGCAAATGTAATTGGTACATGCTGCATAAGATGGATATATGGAAATGAAACTCTATACAAACCTAGTGAGTATTAGTAAATAATTAATGGAGGTGATTTAGAACTAGTACATAGACAACATTTATATATATATATATATATATATATATAGAGAGAGAGAGAGAGAGAGAGAGAGAGCTTACTTCTAGTATTTATGTTTGAAGCAAAGTTGTATAAGTATGTAGAACCTACCAATATCAGGGGTGTTGACCCCAGAGTGGCTCTGAAGGATGGATTCTTTGGGGTGAACCTGTTAGCAGCTTCAAGAGCCCTTAAAGATGAATTTAAAGGCCTTTGATTAACCTGCCCACCAGTCTTCAACCTTTTGTACTTGCCTACAGTACAAGAAACAAAATATAATCTGAATTCCTTAACCTCTATTTTGGGAATTTCTCATTCTGGTGGACTAACCAATTTCAAGAGAAGGATCAAGAGAGCAAGACACACCATTTTCGTAATTTGTGGTGCAATCAGTTTCAACTTTAATTATGGGGTTTCTCCTTCTCTCAACTCGATCAATTACTACTCTGCCATGGCCTGTGTTCCCCAAAAATTACAGAAAAAAGAACAGAATCTGTGTAAGTTACAATGCAGACATAATGAGCATATATTCACATATGAACAGATTTACCTGGTGACAAGGGGCAATCTTCAGGGTTGTTGGTGAGATAAAAGAAAACTTCAAAGATACGTTTACTGCAGTCAATCAATACAAAAACACATACATCACTGACTTTCAAATTATTGTCCCTTGCAAACGCCAACCAGCCACGCTGGAATCGAGCTGTTGAAGTTTCATACTTGAATTCGACAAGCCAAGTTCTTCCATCTAAAATCTTAAGGATTATGTTACGTGCAGGCTGCTTGACAAGATGTCTCCTTGCAAACTTGGATGGCAAATGCTAAAGCAAAAGGAAATTAGGAAATATATATATAAGAATTTTTTTTTTGAAGAGAGACTAGTTACGATTTTGCTCTTTGAGAGGGAAGTGTCTTTGCTTAATCTTTTCTCACACTGACATCTAGAAGTAGGAGTTAGCAGAGTGTTATATGGAAAACTTACCAGGTAACCTCGGTGGATATAAACCAGTTGAATGGCAACCAAGAAATAAGGATATTCAGATTCGAAAGCATTTTTTCACTTTTGGTCAATGGATGCGTCCTCCCAAGGACATCAGGAATTCGTTTAATGAATATTCGACTGCTAGATGAGCCTCCAAAATCTTTCTTTGTTGGTATATCATTCTCTCCTGTTAAAATAAGGTTGTATCTTAATATTTTTGGTAGATAACACAATACAAGAACAAATATAACATTACGTACTTTTGATTTCTCCTCTGGCATGGCCTGACTCATCATCATCATCATCTTCTTCTTCTTCTTCTTCTTCTTCTTCTTCTTCTTCAGAATCAGTTTCTTCCATCTTGGGCTTAGGATATTCAATTTCTGTAGCAGTTCTATCAAATATAAACACATGGAAGTTTGAGTTCCCTTCATATCCAAAGACTAGCCAATTACCATAGTCAAGAGAGCAAAACTTTGAGAACTCTGGCCAACCCTTGTCAAACCAAACCCCAACATCGTTGCATCTTCTGAGTTCTATTTCCATTTCTGCAACACTTGGAAGCTTAAGATGAACTGGACTTGATAAATTCTCTCCATATCTCATCAAAACTTCACTGGAATTTTCTGCAGAACAGAACATGTTAAGAGAAAACATTCTAAGCATGGTACTAATAGAGAGAGAGAGAGAGGTGCTTACAATTCTGGTCTTTTAGAAGTCTTATCTAGAATGATCCTGAAGAAATGGGGTATGGAAGCTGCTGGACTGTCATGAAGAGAAGCCATGTCTGAATTAACTCTAAAGCTTGGTTGAGTTTTATGGGAAAGCTTGCTATTGGAATGCAAAAAAGCTCTAGTCCTGGAATGAAGAAGAATAAAAAGCCGCTCTGTTCTCGTGAGCATGTCGTGCAGAGAAGTGACTAGACGGAGTTTATCTTAGTTCACTACGCTGGAGAAGGAATCTAATAATTTCATCAACTCAATAGTCACTACATTATTGGTTTTTATTTATTTATTTTATTCATGTTTTTATACTTTATTGGTTTTCTTTTCTCTTTTGAGATGTAGTTATTTCAGTTCATTAATTGAGATGCCATTGAGGCAAAATAAAATGTAATCTCGGACTAGAGTTAATCAAATTTCAAGACCGAAATCAAGTGATTGTCTTGTTTAGGAAGAGCACATCACATTATTCTCCAACCATGTCCATGGATGCCCACAAATTATTTCCAAGTTACAATACTTTTCAATCTTCGAGGCTTTTCAAAAATAATGCGAGCATTAATTCATTCCCTACTCTTCCAATCCTCAAATTGACAGGAAACTTCATAGCCTTGTGGCCATCTATGTACATGAAAAAACCATCCAAATCCATCAGCCTCTCTGTCAAAAACTCAAATGGTCTTGTGTTCACTTCTCCATTCACCGGCTCAAACGGAAAATCAATGGTCCTATACTTGTTGTTTGCCAATTTACACGCCGGATCACAATAAGGGTCAACATCAATGGTAGAGAATAAACCTCACAAGTTACAAACAACCATAAATCTAGTCACATACCGTGAAGCAATAGTAATTGGGACAACAAAATAATTTTTATTGGTAATTTCCTCTAATCAGCTATGGTAAGCTATAATTAAAGACAGAAGTACAAAAGGAATATTGATAATGATACTAAAGAAAAAATATTATAATTTTTTGTGAAACAAAATGAGAACGATTAGATTAGTCTCTATATCTCAAGAATAAGGAAGTATACTAGAAGTTAAGCAAATGTTAAGAAGGTGTCGTTTAGCTTACACCCAAAAATGAGCAGCTATGCCAATGGGTTCCCACCACAGTGGTGGTGTATTCCCCCTCCCCCCATGGAACCCAGGATCGAACCCCAGTAGGGTTTTTTTTTCCTCCAATGTAACCACAAAAAAAAAAAGAGTGGCTATCAGATATGAGCAACTTCGCCCCAAAATATTGTGCAAGGGCCTTTGCCAGCATCCCCTGATATATCTTAGACCCTGCGAAAGAATTCAAAACAAAAACAAAATATCATAAACGAATTATTTTAGAATGAACACAGCTATAGGGAAATAATATGAAATAGATGAGATTGACACGTGTCAGCCTCTTAAGCATCTCCGTTAGCTTCAGAAATTTGGCCCTATCAGATTATGACACGTGTCCCTGTCTCGTTATTTTTTGTTTTTTTTATCTTAAACAATGCATAACAAATTAAATAAAAATTACAAAATTACACTGAAAATTGCCACAAACTCCTTACGGAGATCAACAATCATAATTCCACATATTTTAATTAATGGGAGATCATTGAATCAAAGAAACAATAGTGTATTGGATAGAATGTTTTGATTTGTCTATGAAGAAAGTTAAGTTTTTATTATTGCTTTGTATTTTTATAATTATAATTATATTTTTTTAGCTTTAAAGAATATCACAAGGAGTTTATAGGAATTATCGGTGTAATTTTGGGATTATTAATTTATTTATTATGTCATTTTCTTGTAATTTATTGTGTTATAGAAGTAAACAATTCATAAGAAATTAAATTAAAATCAGAAAAATACACCAAAATTGCTACATACTCCTTACAACATAGCCTTCGATTATGGAGATCTAAATTCTGGATTCCAAATATTGAGTTAATGGTAATCAATGGATCAAAGAAACAAGATTATAAGGTGGTGTAATGTTTTGATTTGTCTATGAATAAAATTAGGGTTTTGTTATTACTTTGTATTTTTATGATTCAAAATTAGATTTTGGGAGTTTTAAGGTGAATAAAATGTTACAAAGAGTTCCTATGAATTTTTGGTGTATTTGTCTGATTTGCAATTTATTTATTATGAATTTTAGAAGTTAAATTGTAGGGAAATAATAAGAAATATAAAGTATTGACATGTTTTAGCTTTTTAAAGGCTCTCTGTCAGTCTTAGTGACATGTGGCCATATAACATGGTGACACGTGTCCTTTCTTGTTATTTATTATTTTATCTTAAACAATTCATAAAATGAAATTTTTTAAAAAAATTGTTATTTATTATTTTTATCTTAAAGAATTCATAAAATTATTTTCAAGTGAGCGCCTTTTTTTCACAAAATTTTCATTTCGCGGTTTCATTCCTTCGAAATTGCTCTCACTCTCGTCCCTAACCTAACCACAAACCCTCTCTCTCTCTCTTTCGCCCTCTCTGACTCCAAATCTCTCCCTCTCTCTCTCTCGTCCCTAACCTATCCACAAACCCTCTCTCTCTTCGCCCTCTCTGACTCCAAATTCTTTCCCTCTCTCTCCAACCCAAACCCTCCATCCTGCTCTTCCTTTCAAACTTATGGGGAAGAATCTGAACCATCTATCTCTTTGTTCTCAACCTCTGACAGCCTCCATGTCATGTGAATTTCCTTCCTCCCTCCTCAATTTATGTGTCATATTGAGAAACAATATAACCCCAAATCCCAAAACCCAAACCGCTGCCTTCCATCCATATGGGTCTCAGCTCTTTGGAAAAGTAAAAGGTATGCTTTGATTGTTGTTCTTAGTATTTTGAAGGGTCAGAGGGTTGGGAATGGTTCTGGGTTTGGTTATGTTAGAGGTGATAATTTGGTGGTGGTCCTAAACCCGAGTCCGTGGGCAATCGGGCCTACAGATCCGAGGTTTGAAGTTGGGGCTGTGTATGAGACCTCGAAAGAGGTCTTTTCAATGCCAAAGGTTCAACCTTTGTCTTCTGGTGGCCAAGTGGTGGTGATAAGTGCAGCTTCCTTGGTAGGTAGAATATATTTGCTTCTTTTGGAACTTTAATTACTAATTAATATATATTGTTCTGCTGAATTGATCATGTAATTTGACACTCAAGCTTTCATTTTAGAAGCAAAACAAGGTGTCTATTTTTGGTGTTTTTGCTGTGCTCATCTATAATGCATGTGGGGAAATGTGTAGGTGCATTAATAATGTATCTATTATTAATAAAAGATAATAGGTAAATGTGTAGGTGCATGGTCAAAAAATTTGTAGGTGCACAATCAGAGGAATGAACAACCAAGAAAAGAGGAATGATTATATGCAAGAAATCAGGGTCTATATCATCTGCATGAAGAAAAAAAAAGGCCACGTACATTTACAAAAAGGAGTTAATAAATCATAATACAAAATGTGAAGGTGATATGTTACCATACAAGTTACCCTTATCTTCGAATTGAAATCGACATTCAATTCATGTTCTTCTCCATTTAATAATAATAATAATAATATCGGAATGAATTAAGGCAAAAATAAAAAGAAGTTGCAAACATGGAAAATCACTTGGACACAAAACCGGATTCTCTAAATGAGGTTAGAGAAAGTGTGATTAATAGGAATCCATGGACAGGGTAGGAAAGGAAAAAAAAAAACAAAGAAGGTGAAACATTTGCAGGCTAAATGATTTCAATGAACTATTAAACTCTAAATCTGAATTTAGTAGCGGTCTGATTATTTTATTTCAATAAGAAGGTTACATCAAAATTCTAGTTCTTTTTTCTTTTTTGTTGAGAATCTTTCCTATTGAGAGGAGCGATAATATACCAAACTCACACACACAAATAGGGCTCGTCAATGGGTCGGGCCGGGTTAGTCCGGCCCAAATTTCATGGGCTTGGGTTGGGCCGGGCTTTAAAGAAGAGAGAGAAAATATCGGGCCGGGTTGGGCTGGGCTTTTTTAGAAAATTCAAAGCCCAAGCCCATCTCATGAATTGGGCTTGAAAAAACCCATCGGGCCGGGCCGGGCTAAGCCCAACGGGCAGGGCCAAAATGGGCCCAAAAAATAATAAGTGTAAAAAAAAATAATTTTTTTTTATAAGGATAGTATGAATAAATATGCAAATGTTTGGTGATGTGTTAAAGAAAAGTATGATTATATTTGGTGGTATGATTATGTTTGGTGATATGATATGTTGTTTGTCTTATTATATATATATATATATAATTGTTGTATTAATAAATGACACAAATTAATGTGCTAATCATCCAATTATAAACTAGGAATGAGTAGAATTCAATGGAAACAAACACAATTTTTATAGCAAGTAACACACACAAAAATTAAAGAGGGGGATTTGTCATTCAAGTGATGTAATCATAATCCTAAACCTTTATTTATACATAATTATATATGTATGTGGGCTTAACGGGCCGGGCTTTTGTGGGCGGGCCGGGTCGGGCTTTCATGGGCTTAATCGGGCCGAGCCTATGGGCTGGGCCGGGCTTCAAACACCCAAGCCCAAGCCCAAATGGGCCGGGCCCTCTCAAAGTCCATAACGGGCTGGGTTGGGCTTTTTTTCAATGGGCCGGGCGGGCCCCCGTAGGCCCATGAGCCCACGGGCCAAATGATGAGCCCTACACACAGAGGCGGAGCCACAGTGGGTTCAGTGGGGTCGCACGACCTCTTGGAAGCCATGGAAATAAGCTTAGAGGTCCCTTGGAGCTGCTGGTGCGACCTCTTGGAGCTGCACACCAAGTGGTCGA
This sequence comes from Prunus yedoensis, assembly GCA_005406145.1. Taxonomy (NCBI): domain Eukaryota; kingdom Viridiplantae; phylum Streptophyta; class Magnoliopsida; order Rosales; family Rosaceae; genus Prunus; species Prunus yedoensis. The sequence continues at coordinate 35,790 of BJCG01002595.1, forward strand.
CGAAATGACTGAAAGAATTGTGAAGTGTCTACAAGCTGAAGAAGGCTGCATGCGCGCGGGACTTTTATTTTTTAAACAACCTGGGCAAAACGACGTCATTTTGGCCCAATTTTTTTTACATGACCTGGCCAAAACGACGTCGTTTTGGGCCAGGTCTGAAATAAAAAAAATGGCAAGCGTATCCCTTCTCTTCTAGCCAGATATAGACCCGATTCTATTCTCTGTCTCTATCTCTCTCTTTCTCTCTGTGTGTTTTTGTGCCTGAAGAAGAAAACCCAGTTGGGATTTTGTCGGATTAGGGTAGTTCTTATCTTCAAGGAGGAAATGAAGAATATTCTCTCTTGATTTTAATATGAATTTTCAAAGTGTGGTTATTAGAAATAGAAGAGGGAAAAAATGGCACATGTTGTTGGAGGAGGTAGACAGAGATAAACACACCGCGGATATTGCTGAAGCTTGTTAACCTGGCACGTACTCCAATAAATATTGTTTTTCTCAGTCTTTCCTCCTCACTTCATGGACTTTCTTTGTCTATTTTTCAATTATAGAACCAGTATAGCTCTTGCCATGTTATGGACTATTTTAGTTTTTTATTTTTATTTTTATTTTTAATAGTTGCTTTTTGGGCATTGCTAAGATTGGAGGTTTGTGTATTGCTATCATCTCAGTCTGACAATTTAAGATTTTGAGGTTCACGGATGATCCTAATTCAAGGTGAGACTTACTCATGTTTGTTTGTGAATTTCATCTCACATTTCCAAGAAATTTTCTCAATAAATTGAAGTGATGTCTACTCGTGTTTATGAATCTCACCTCACCTCATTTTTTTCATAAACTTCTGTTTTGACTTTTCGAAGTGGAATATTGAACTTGAAATATGTTTTAATATTATGTGGTAAATTACCGAAAAAATCATTAACGGGTTGATTCTAAAAACGTTCCAATTTACTTACATGGTCCCAAACCTTATTAAACATTTATCTTCTTTATTTATATGATTTTGACATATGTGATTTAAACTAGAAAAGGGGGATTCAAACTCAGATGCAAAGTGGGGAGCATAATCGCTCTAGCTAACTTGTCTAAGCCCATATCTGCAAACATTTCCCCTTTTAATACTATCAATAATAAGATACAATCAATTTAACAAGATTCATGCTTGGACTTTTTTCTTTGAAATTTTCTATTTAAACCCTGCATTTTTCTTTGTTCACTCCAATACTTAAATCATTGTTATAAGTTTTATTATTGTGTAAAAAGAGAAAAAAGGTTGCAATGTTGTTTTCGTTATGAATTATGAATGAAAGTATTATGATTTCATTTTCAATATTTTTTTCCATCCTAAATTTTTATTGGGACTTTTACACTAAGACCCCTTGTGGTAAGATTCCTGGCTCCGCCACTGCACACACACTACGCGGATGTTAAGATTCGAATCCAAAACCTTGCATGAGGGAGCAATTACTCCAAACCACTACACTAGTGGGTCTTTTGCAAAACCCTAATCAAAGATGCATGCATGATTACATATTTTAATGACCAATTTTTGTCTTGTTTTCCTATATGGTGTTCTAATGGCAAATTTTTGTTAATGCTATTTTAATTTTGTTTTTTCATAAACATTCCCAAAAATCTAAATTGCCAAAAAATAAAAATAAAAAAAGTTGTTGTGGATATATGTCGCCAAATAAGGCATTTTGGGATCGAGGAAGGCAAGAAAGCATTTTATATGAAGAATTTGGAGTGGAGGAAGGTTGGGCCTTAGGATTCAAAGGAAAATTGAATCATTGCCTAAAGATTTTGTATTAAAAAATTGTCCCAAGAATATCTAGTCCCATTTCATTTGGAGGGTCAAATTTGTTGTTTCACAAAATGTCACATCCCGGGACTGGCTCCGCCCTAGCACGATATTGTCCGCTTTGGGCCCCCCCTCTCTGGCCCTCACGGTTTTGTTTCTGGGAGCTCACGACCAACTTCCCAGTGGGTCACCCATCCTGGGATTGCTCTGGCCCTCAACTCGCTTAACATCGGAGTTCCTACGACTCCGAAGCCAGTAAGCTCCCAAAATGCCTCGTGCTAGATGGAAGCGGGTGTGCACATATAAGGCACATTACCCCCTCTCCATTGGTCGATGTGGGATCTCACAATCCACCCCCTTTAAGGGCCTGACGTCCTCGTCGGCACACTCGCACCACACGGCAGAGTGGCTCTAATACCAAATTGTCACATCCCGGGACCGGCTTCGCCCTAGCACAATATTGTCCGCTTTGGGCCCCCCCTCTCTGGCCCTCACGGTTTTGTTTCTGGGAGCTCACGACCAACTTCCCAGTGGGTCACCCATCCTGGAATTGCTCTGGCCCTCAACTCGCTTAACATCGGAGTTCCTACGACTCCGAAGCCAGTGAGCTCCCAAAAAGCCTCGTGCTAGATGGATGCGGGTGTGCACATATAAGGCACATTACCCCCTCTCCATTGGTCGATGTGGGATCTCACACAAAACTTGGGTCATCCATTTCAACTACAATAAAATAATAAAATAAAAAAATGGTTGGGCTTGGTGGAGCGCAGGGCTTCCACCAGAGGAATATTACCTCCTAGCTGTGATCATGTGTGAGAAGCTAGTATATAGAAATTTGAGGGGTTGTAGAAAAGGTTGCAATCTGTTTCCGTCTTTTGGCTGAGGCGGCCGACGGAAGGAACTTTTGGTCATTCTTTCTTTTTGAGTGAGGGGCGTGCCACCACCAAGCCACGAATTTGGCTTGAATGGAATGTGAGTGGATGTTGTGTCCGTGATTTGACTTTAATCAAACATTTGTTCGGCTGAGCAAGGAACCTATTCACGGTCTAAGTTCTTTCACTACCTTGGGGGTCAAGGCTTTATGTGAGCAACCAAATGATGTGGAGTGGATGGAGATGAAGATTGAAGGTGAAACGTAATGAAACGAATAACAAGTGCGTAAAGTAAACGTGCTTAAATTTAAATATAATTTAAAGATAAATGCGTAAAATAAATAATGTAAAGACGAGAATTAAAGTGCGATAAAATAGATCAAAGCAATAAACAAACAAGAACAAAATAAGAACGATAAGAACGGTAAACTAAATTAAACTTGAATTTAAACTTAATAAAAATTCAATAACAATGAAAAGAAAGCGATTGAAATAAACTTGAATTTAAATGACAAGGTAATGTAAATTGCAAGAATTTAAACTTACATTAAGAAAAGGAAGAACTGGCTATCCTAGGTGCTTGAAAAGTAAAATCCTAAGTCTAAGAAAAGAAAAGTGCGAGACGAAAAATAGGTTTGTGTGTTTGATGATGTGTGTCTTCTGCCTTTGTTTAGCAAGGTTTATATAGGGCATCCATTAGCCCATAGGCTGGCCATTGAATGGCCAAAGATCAATTCCCTCAAAATTCTTTCCTTTTGAAGCCCCCTAAATCTGCGGATCACGTCGGAGGTGATATTATGGTTGCTTGATTTTCTCTCGTTTTGGAAAATTCTGAATCGTCATCAACCTCCTTGATTTCTTTCCTTGTGAGGCTTCGTCATGTGCACACTGACCTCCGAAAATCTTGGCGTGAATCCGTGACAAAAGGAAGCGTTCAACTAATTTTGCAAGGATACGCCCGACCACTTTTGTAAAGGGAAGCGCCCGGCCATATTTTTGAGAAGGCACCACGGCTGGCAATTCTTCGTCCACTAGGAATTCTAGGCTAGGAATTCCGCTGCTGGGAATTGTGCTGATAGGAATTCGGCTGTTAGGAATTAGGCCACTAGGAATCCCGCTGCTAGGAATTCTCGGCCACTAGGAATTCCTCCTTGGCGGGTTAGGTGCATTTTAACCACCCCCAAACACAACCACATCATATATGCTGGCTGGCTGGCTTCTCCATGGGCTACACATGTTGATCAGTTTGATTTGGTCCATTAAAATAATATGACAAACATCTCTGTGTTGATTACATTACAAGACAATGAATGAACTAACCTTTTGGAGTTGGAGTGTCCAACTAACCTTTCAATTGTGTGGTGATGTGAGAAAGAGAGTAATGAATCTACAATATCTATATGATAGAAGCCAACAAGGTTTGAAAAATCAAGGGCCTACACTACACTTGAAAAAAACAATATTTTTATCAATATTTTTTTAGTTTTGAACTGTAACACCCCGACCCTAATTAAGGAATTACAATTTTACCCTTAGGGATAGGGGTATTTTGGTCACTTTTTAATCCGGAAGGATTTTGGGAAAGTGAGTGGTACCGTTGCGTAGAGCTCGTCGATACAAGTTCGTAGACATGTAGCATGCCCAATTCCGACTTGTAACGAAGGAGGAAAAGTCTGAAAACGAAGGGGACGTATATGGAATTTTATTTTAAATTGTTACTGTAGCAACAGTACCATGCTACAGTACCGGCAGTTTTATTATTATTTCTTTTTCTTTTTCTCTTCTTCTTCCTCCTCTCCTCTCCCTCTGTGCGCGACACACCCCCCCTGGCACTGTTCATCCGAGCGGATTTTGGGCCGTCACCACCACATCCGGCCACCAAACTTGACGGGGCCGGTACCAAAATGACCTGGCCGTCGTCCTCTTCCAACCCCAGCCAGGCCCCGCCGCCAACCGCTGTGATTTCGCCGGAAAATGAAGAGAAATGCGCCGATTTTGACAGAAACTTCGCCGGCTCCGTTCTCCGTTGTCCGGCCGCCATTTTTGGCGATCCAGGTATGGAAATTCATCTATTCCTCGAGCTCTAGCTGATGGTTAGGTAGGATTTCATTAATTTTGAGCCTCAGTTGCCTGATTTTCGAGTTAGGGCTCAGCCGGTTTCAAGATAGCGATTCCGGCCACTTCCGGTTAGTTTTTGGGGTATGCCCAAGAACAAAAGTGACTCCAAATTAGGTGTATTACCTAAGGTAGGAGTTTGGAGTCAAGATGTTAAGATTTTCCGGCGATGCGATATCGCTTTGGACACCCACGCGCTGCCAGCGCGTGTCGCGGCACGTAGGCACTGTATCAGAGGGGCATTTTGTCCCAATGCGATCCCCTGGTTGTCACGAGCGCGTAGGATTTTACGGATCTCAATTTGGATAACGTTTGAACCCCGAACGGATTTTACATATTGGGTGAATTCCGGGTTCGATATGTTAGAACCGTTGGATCGCTTCCAAGTTTTTATATGCTGTTCCTTGTATTCCTAGGATCATATAGGATTTCACGGATCGTGAATCGGAGCCTTGGGTGTTCTGATTCAATAAGTTAAAGTTTGTGTTTTACGATAACTGTCCGATCGTGAGCGATCCGACCGTCCGATCTGAACCAAACGTGTAGGATGTATTTCCTAGACCTTGTGGAACCCATAGGAACTTTCGGATCATAAAATGGAGGTCGTGGGTCCCACGGGCCCGGTTGACCAAGTTTGGGCCATTTGACCCTTGGTTGACCGTGAGTCTTCCGAGGTAGTTTCACTCTTCAAGGAGTACTAGAACGACCCCTTTGGACGAGTCTTGACCGTCATTAAATTTATGTTGATTATGTGGGTCTATGAGTTTATTTTTATGGTTTGTGATGGAAATCTTATGCTCTTAAATTTAATAGTTTATTTTAATTCGGTTTATATTTAATCGTTCAATTCTTTATTTTTGGTAAAGTAGTTGCAATATATATGGGTTTGATATAATTGAGTATCTTGAGTTATATACAATAATTGAGAAAGTGCTATGTTTGTTGATTTTGTGTGGGGTACTTAGAATGTTAACTTGTGTGTTATTAATACTACCTTAGGTACCTCCCCGGTTATGGATTTTATGTTTGAGAATTCATTTTGCCCAGGCCCGTCGGAGTTTGTCCAGGCCCTTCGGAGATTTATTTTGGATATTTATTTTGCCCAGGCCCGTCGGAGTTTGCCTAGGCCCCTCGGAGATTCCCGTCGGAGTTTGCCCAGGCCCTTCGGAGATTTATTTATTTTGCCCAGGCTCGTCGGAGTTTGCCCAGGCCCCTCGGAGATTGATTTATTTTGCCCAGGCCCGTCGGAGTTTGCCCTGGCCCCTCGGAGATTTATTTATTTTGCCCAGGCCCATCGGAGTTTGCCCAGGCCCTTCGGAGATTTATTTATTTTGCCCAGGCCTGTCGGAGTTTGCCCAGGCCCCTCAGAGATTGATTTATTTTGCCCAGGCCCATCGGAGTTTGTCCAAGCCTTTCGGATGATTTATTTTGCCCAAGTCCGTCGGAGTTTGTCCAAGCCCTTCGGATAATTTATTTTGCCCAGGACCGTCGGAGTTAGTCCAAGCCTGTAATGCCTTCTTAATACGATGCAGTGGGAAGAATGTGATAATGTTTCATTGTGTTTTTATCGGATTTAGAATTGTAATAGATCTGAAATGTATAGTTGGTTCGGTTGTAAATAATTGTCTATTATCGGAGTTGTGATCGTTGAGATGAGAACTACGTGTGGCTTGATCCCTTGCCCAAGGGTATGTAGGCAGCCTGGGGTCTCACCAGGTACAGCCGCGAATATTATCATGTTAGAAGGGTTTGATCGAATTCTGAATATATGTTTAACTTTGATGTGATTCTTGGATTTGAATCATGTTTGATGATTTCAGTGGTAATTGTAAAGTCGTTTGAGATCATTAATGATTTGGTCTATGCATTGTTCGACTTAAAAGCATTGCTGGTCCTGTTTTGAATTATTTGAAGGCCGGAGGCCTATTTTGTATTTGCCTGAGATTATATTGTGCATGCTGCCGGTTGGTATTGTTAAATGTGTTTTATGCAGGTTGGAATTTTTGGGGAAAGTCAAATTTACAGCGGAGACTCTGCCGAAATTTCGGCAGAAAGTCTCGGTTTTTAGTAAGTGAGCCCGACATCGGTAAGATGTCGGAATTTCCACAGGATTCGTCTCGGGTTCTGAGGAATTTCGGGGCGGGTCCTGTCAATTGGTATCAGAGCTTTAGGTTCAATTTCCTGTGGACCCCGCACCTTGTGTGCATCCTTAAGTTTTGGGTACTATGATGGGCTCCATCCCGGAACAGCGCATTTGCGATGCTGAGGACGTCACAAATGTTAATTGAGATGCTTCGCAAATTTGTAACCATGGTATACTCAATGAACTTTATGTTTGGAGTCGCAGGGGAACATTAAGGGGAGTAGTGAGAGTGGGAGTGTAGTGGTAAGTGGGGTTCTTTATGCCTACTTACTACAGAACTTCCGTCGTGATGGTTGGTATGAAAGGGTGTTGAAGGTTGTAGATTTATGAAGGAACATGGTTGTACGCTGACAAGTAGTCAGTAAGAGTGGATTTAAGTTTCAAGACAAGTTCATTTTGAACTGAGACGAATTGCTGCAAGATTCTTGCTGCTTTGAGGTGTTCATTTTAGGGGCATCACCTCCGAATGATCATAATGACCATGCGGGGGCTTTGTATGAGGATTCTTTGACATTGTTTGATTTGGTGTATTGATGATTACACTTAAGGGTGTCACGTTTCTAGAAACGTGTCTATCCAAATTGTCGTATCTCAATATTCTATAGAAGGAAAGCTGAAAGTATTGAATCCGCTGAGGCGAGATAAAATTGTTAGAACTTTTCAAAAGTCAAATTACTTTATGGAAGAAGTTAGCGGGGCCGAAATGATTAGAGAAAGTGATGGACAAGTTACATGGGAGTAGAGGAGTTATGAGTCTGACCAAGGAGGGTCGTGACAAATTAAAGTGAGAAGTAGTGGTGTTGGGTGAAGTATCATTTGACTTGCGTGGGCTTGAATGCCACGATTGACAGGAGTGGAACAATATAGTTCTTCTTCCTTGCTCTCTCACGCGAGCTCGCTGTAGGAAGTATTCCTCGGCATGGTACTGGCTTCGTCCGGCCTTCGATTGCCGTGACTTTGATTGCAAAATGATGTCATCACTTCCCCTCTACATCACTCCATGAACATTCACCCCGATTTCTCCAGTTTATGTGGTGAATTTTTGGCTTCAAAAAAATTATTGAAATTCCGGCCACTGTGAGTTTGACCGGCGACTTGGGTTACTTTGGCCCATCATTTTGGAAATGGAACCAATTTGAGGAAAAGGAAGAGGAAAGATACATAGGCTGCGGAGGCAGAAGTAGAGCCGGAGCCCTACCACAGACAGAGGTTGTTTCAGAAGCTCTGGAAGATTGTGAACAGAAGTCGAAAGTTTTGCATGTGGCAACACCTGTACCTATGGTACAGTTGGATGTTCCTATGATGAAGTTTGTTGAGTTCTTATGGCGGGAGGACATGGAGTTGCTCAACCTGCTTCTAAGGATCCTCCATTGCCTGAACATGTTGCTAATTTTCGATTGTGTGCCTTGAGCATCGAGTCGAAGATACTAAGGGCCCAACCTTCCTGTGAGAAAGTAAATTCTTGAAGATTGAATCACTGGATTCATGATCTGAAGAACGACTTTAGTATAATCGAAATCACAAGTGTGGAAAAGATTAGGATAGCCGTACTTCTCTTACAGAAGGAGACTCCTCATCCTCTGCTTGTCTAGCCCGACCATTGGGCTTTGCTAGCAACATGGTAACAACTTCTCTTGAATTTCAAGTCTCTTCAAGGATTAAACATGGGAACTGTTTGTCACACTTGAGTGAGTTGTGAACTTGGCTTTTGTGGCACGTGATAAACTTTATGTTTCGAGTGGTGAGGCGATTGGAGTTGCTTATAACCATGTTGAGATGGATGATGACTACAATTGGGTAAAATGATCCTTTGTGGTATTCCTCTTGAAGAATCATATTGGCAATGTTGTCTGTCAATTCTAAAGAAAGAAGGAAAATGTTAACAAGACAAAGAGTTCTGAGAAGGTTAGAGAGCAAGAATGGAAGTGTTTGGTTTTGAGAAAAAGATTAAGCATTATAGCAGCTATCAGGAGGTACTTTAGCAGGAGAAGGAGACTCCTCTTTTTCTGTTTGCTTAATCAGGGCTTTCAAATTGGCTGACAACATGGTTGCGACTTCTCTTGACTCCAGAGAGTTTTTGATACTAAGTATTCAAAAGCTATGAGCAATGTGAAGGAGTTGCAATAAGTTGTCGAAAATGCCAAATATGCTATATTCTTTTCTTACAAAGGCCCATGTTCTGCAGTGGATGAAATGGGTGGTGAAGTGGTGATGATAATCTATGTTGGACCTCAAGAAATCCTCAGACATTGAAATGTCTTAAACTGAGTAGACCTTGGATAGAAGCTTCATCATCAATTTCAAAGGTTGCAAGTACTAGACCCAGTGGGCTTTTGCCTAATCATATAGAGGATGACATTGCAAAGCGAGAGTGACACAATACCCATAGGAGGGATATGTGGATACCTGGTCCAAGTATTTTTAGTTGCGGTTTATGAGTGGGTATTCTTGCAACTATCCACTTGAAAGTTGTGTTGAGGTTTGAGAAACGAGGGAAGTTAAGTCCCAGTCATATCGAATTGTTGAGAAGCCACTTTAGAGCTCGAGAAACAAAGGCGGGTCAAGTACCCTTATCGCTTGGAATGACAGGTACATAAATTTCGAGGATGAAATTTTTATAAAGGGGGTAGATTGTAACACCCCGACCCTAATTAAGGAATTACAATTTTACCCTTGGGGATAGGGGTATTTTGGTCACTTTTTAATCCAGAAGGATTTTGGGAAAGTGAGTGGTACCGTTGCGTAGAGCTCGTCGATACAAGTTCGTAGACATGTAGCATGCCCAATTCCGACTTGTAACGAAGGAGAAAAAGTCTGAAAACGAAAGGGACGTATATGGAATTTTATTTTAAATTGTTATTGTAGCAACAGTACCGTGCTACAGTACCGGCAGTTTTATTATTATTTCTTTTTCTTTTTTTCTTCTTCTTCCTCCTCTCCTCTCCCTCTGCACGCGACACACCCCCCCTGGCACAGTTCATCCGAGCGAATTTTGGGCCGCCACCAACACATCCGGCCACCAAACTTGACGGGGCCGGTACCAAAATGACCGAGTCGCCATCCTCTTCCAACCCCAGCCAGGCCCCGCCGCCAACCGTTGTGATTTCGCCGGAAAATGAAGAGAAATGCGCCGATTTTGACAGAAACTTCGCCGACTTCGTTCTCCGTCGTCCGGCCGCCATTTTTGGCGATCCAGGTATGGAAATTCATCTATTCCTCGAGCTCTAGCTGATGGTTGGGTAGGATTTCATTAATTTTGAGCCTAAGTTGCCTGATTTTCGAGTTAGGGCTCAGCCGGTTTCAAGATAGCGATTCCGGCCACTTCCGTTTAGTTTTTGGGGTATGCCCAAGAACAAAAGTGACTCCAAATTAGGTGTATTACCTAGGGTAGGAGTTTCGAGTCAAGATGTTAAGATTTTTCGGCGATGCGATATCGCTTTGGACACCCACGCGCTGCCAGCGCGTGTCGTGGCACGTAGGCACTGTATCAGAGGGGCATTTTGTCCCAGTGCGATCCCCTGGTTGTCACGAGCGCGTAGGATTTTACGGATCTCAATTTGGATAACGTTTGAACCCCGAACGGATTTTACATATTGGGTGAATTCCGGGTTCGATATGTTAGAACCGTTGGTTCGCTTCCAAGTTTTTATATGCTGTTCCTTGTATTCCTAGGATCATATAGGATTTCACGAATCGTTAATCGGAGCCCTGGGTGTTCTGATTCAATAAGTTAAAGTTTGTGTTTTACGATAACTGTCCGATCGTGAGCGATCCGACCGTCCGATCTGAACCAAACGTTTAGGACGTATTTCCTAGACCTTGTGGAACCCATAGGAACTTTCGGATCGTAAAATGGAGGTCGTGGGTCCCACGGGCCTGGTTGACCAAGTTTGGGCCATTTGACCCTCGGTTGACCGTGAGTCTTCCGAGGTAGTTTCACTCTTCAAGGAGTACTAGAACGACCCCTTTGGACGAGTCTTGACCGTCATTAAATTTATGTTGATTATGTGGGTCTATGAGTTTATTTTTATGGTTTGTGATGGAAATTCTATGCTCTTGAATTTAATAGTTTATTTTAATTCGGTTTATATTTAATCGTTTAATTCTTTATTTTTGGTAAAGTAGTTGCAATATATATGGGTTTGATATAATTGAGTATCTTGAGTTATATACAATAATTGAGAAAGTGCTATGTTTGTTGATTTTGTGTGGGGTACTTAGAATGTTAACTTGTGTGTTATTAATATTACCTTAGGTACCTCCCCGGTTATGGATTTTATGTTTGAGAATTCATTTTGCCCAGGCCCGTCGGAGTTTGTCCAGGCCCTTCGCATATTTATTTTGAAGTTCATTTTGCCCAGGCCCGTCGGAGTTTGTCCAGGCCCTTCGGAGATTTATTTTGGATATTTATTTTGCCTAGGCCCGACGGAGTTTGCCCAGACCCCTCGGAGATTGATTTATTTTGCCCAGGCCCGTCGGAGTTTGCCCAGGCCCTTCGGAAATTTATTTATTTTGCCCAGGCTCGTCGGAGTTTGCCCAGGCCCCTCGGAGATTGATTTATTTTGCCCAGGCCTGTCGGAGTTTGCCCTGGCCCCTCGGAGATTTATTTATTTTGCACAGGCCCGTCGGAGTTTGCCCAGGCCCTTCAGAGATTTATTTATTTTGCCCAGGCCTGTCGGAGTTTGCCCAGGCCCCTCGGAGATTGATTTATTTTGCCCAGGCCCGTCGGAGTTTGTCCAAGCCTTTCGGATGATTTATTTTGCCCAGGTTCGTCGGAGTTTGTCCATGCCCTTCGGATGATTTATTTTGCCCAGGCCCGTCGGAGTTAGTCCAAGCCTGTAATGCCTTCTTAATACGATGCAGTGGGAAGAATGTGATAATGTTTCATTGTGTTTTTATCGGATTTAGAATTGTAATAGATCTGAAATGTATAGTTGGTTCGGTTGTAAATAATTGTCTATTATCGGAGTTGTGATTGTTGAGATGAGAACTACGTGTGGCTTGATCCCTTGCCCAAGGGTACGTAGGCAGCCTGGGGTCTCACCAGGTGCAGCCGCGAATATTATTGTGTTAGAAGGGTTTGGTCGAATTTTAAATCATGTTTGATGATTTCAGTGGTAATTGTAAAGTCGTTTGAGATCATTAATGATTTGGTCTATGCATTGTTCGACTTAAAAGCATTGCTGGTCCTGTTTTGAATTATTTGAAGGCCGGAGGCCTATTTTGTATTTGCCTGAGATTATATTGTGCATGCTGCCGGTTGGTATTGTTAAATGTGTTTTATGCAGGTTGGAATTTTTGGGGAAAGTCAAATTTACAGGGGAGATTCTGCCGAAATTTCGGCAGAAAGTCTCGGTTTTTAGTAAGTGAGCCTGACATCGGTAAGATGTCGAAATTTCCACAGGATTCGTCTCGGGTTCCGAGGAATTTCGGGGCAGGTCCTGTCATGAACCTTGTCTATAATATATCCTTTGCTAAGACTCGAACCCAAAACCTTACCTAAGGGAGCAATTACTCCAGACTACTACTCTAGTAGGTCCTTTGCAAAACCCAAATAAAAAATGCATGCATGATTACATATTTTAATGGCCAATTTTTGTCGTGTTTTCCTATGGGTACTGATTTTCCCACTCCCTTTTTATCCACTTACACTCCATTTTTCTAAACAAAAAGAAGTGTAGGTGGATAAAAGGAGAGTGGGAAAATCATTTTCCTTTCCTATATGGTGTTCTAGTGGCCAATTTTTGTTAATGTTATTTTAATTTTGTTTTTTTATAAACATTTCAACCCAAAAGTCCAAATTGCCAAAAAATAAAAATAAAAAAAGTTGTTGTGGATATATGTCGCCAAATAAGGCATTTTGGGATCGAGGAATATCTAGTCCCATTTCATTTGGAGGGTCAGATTTGAAAAAACCTTGGTCATCGATTTCAACTATAATAAAATAATAAAATAAAAAAAGGTTGGGCTTGGTGGACCGCAAGACTTCCACCAGAGGAATATTACCTTGATCAATAAAATTCGTAATTATTTTCTAGTAAATTGAGCTTAACTCCTTCAAAGTTATTTTTCTTCAAAGTCATTTAAGGATTAGAGGGAATGCCCAAAAAAAAACCTATAGTCATCGATACGCTATAAATTACTAGCCTCCCTGCACGCGCTTCTACGCGTGCGAGATGTTGTGTAACCCCTGAGCTGAAAACCTTGGAGCCAAAGTCACAAAGTTTGAATTTCATTTTATATGTTTTAATTTCTGTTTGTAATGTGAGCCATTGGATCATAGTCCAAGTGGACTCTCTTTCTAGCCTAGGATTTAAGTGATAGCTTGTGACAAATGTATGCATCTCATAGGATGATAGGAGCAATGGCTAGGATTCAATCTTGATGTAAATCCGTTAGAGAAGCATCTCACTTCTCTCTCTCCTTACAACTATATCGGCTAGTGGAGCAGAAATGAATAGTAATATCCATTTTTCTATTCAGAGCAACGTTCTCTTCTTCATTCTCTCTCTGTGATTTCTTCCTTCCTCCCAAATATCCAAAATATTCAGAAACTAATTACTAGAAGCCTTGAATCTTAACATGGTATCAAGAGCCTAGGTTGGATTGCTTAAACTGGGCGTGAATTTGTGAACAGGGAGTCGGAATGGATTCGAGCTGTGTTTGAGCTCATTCGACGATCGAAGTGCTGATTTCTTGAATCCAATGTCTAACATGGCAGGATTGGGCACTGCTGAGCTTCGCACACCAGTTTTCAATGGAGAAAACTATGAGTTCTGGAGCATTAGGATGAAAACCATTCTGAAATCTCATGGATTGTGGGATCTAGTTGAAAAGGATTTCAATGATTCAGATCCAAAGAAGGAGAAGAAGGAGATAGAAGAGACTAAGGTTGCTGAGAAGTCTACGATGGCTGAGATTCTGATGAAGGATGCTCGCACACTTGGATTGATCCAAAGTGCTGTCTCAAATCAAATCTTCCCCAGAATTGTGAACGAGGAGACCTCAAAGGGTGCTTGGGATATTCTGAAGCTGGAGTTCAGTGGAGATAAACAACTAAGAAATGCAAAACTGCAAGGATTGCATAGAGAATTTGAATATACTCGCATGAAAGATAGTGAATCCCTATCTGTATATCTTGCTAGATTGTTTGATATAATAAATCAAATGAAGAGTTATGGTGAGGAACTATCTAGAGAGAGAGAGTTGTGCAGAAATTATTGTTTAGTCTGCCGAGATCATATGATTCTATTTGCTCTGTGATCGAACATTCTAAGGATCTTGAAACTCTTGAAGTTCAAGAGGTGGTTGCCTCTCTGAAGAGCTTTGAGCTCAGATTGGATCAACATACTGAGAACTCTACATAAAGGGCTTTTACTAGTCTGAATATTGAGGGAAAAATCCTAAGAGTGGAGGTTCTTTTGGAGATCAAAAATCTCAGAAAAATTGGAAATCCAACGATGGAAACAAAACAGCTTGTAAACACTGTGATAAACTGCATTATGGCAAGTGTTGGTTTGAAGGGAAGCCTAAATGCAAAGGTTGTGGGAAATTTGGACATATGCTCAGAGATTGCAATGGAAATAAAAATGTACAGAAAGTGAACTATGCAAATTAGGTTGAAGAAACTAGTACTTTGTTCTATGCATGCAATGCTGCGACAGATATGAAGGTGAATCACTCATGGTACATTGACAGTGGTTGTAGTAACCACATGACAGGTGATGAGAGACTTTTAGTCAATATTCAAAGAAATTTGACTTCTAAAGTAAAGATGGATACTGGAGAAATAGTTCCGGTTGCAGGAAAAGGGACTCTTGTGATAGAAACCAAGTTGGGTAGGAAGCACATTCAAGAAGTGATGCTTGTACCCAGTCTTGAAGAAAATCTTCTTAGTATTGGACAAATGATGGAGCATGGGTACTATCTTGTGTTTGGAGGAAATGTGGTGAACATCTATGATGATTGATCACTGGACAACCTCATTGTTAGAGTTCAAATGACAAATAACAGATGCTTTCCTCTTACAATGATACCTGCAAGTGATTTGGCCTTAAAGGCAAGTGTTACACACTGCTTGCAGACATGGCATAAGAGATTGGGGCATTTAAATGAAAGGAGCATAAAAATGCTTGAGGATCACGAAATGGTTCATGGCTTGCCTTATTTGAAGCAGATTTCAGTCGAGTGTGAAGGCTGCATGCTAGGAAAGCAACACAGAGATTCCTTCCATTGGAGTCCACTTGGAGAGCTAAATGTCCATTGGAATTGTTTCACACAGACATCTGTGGACCAATGCAGACTAAATCCATTTTGGGAAATAGGTATTTTTTGCTATTCACAGATGATTGCACTAGAATGTCATGGGTGTAATTTCATCAGAAACAAGTCAAGTGCATTTGAATGTTTTAAAAAGTTCAAAGCTATGACTGAGTTGCAAAGTGGATATAAGGTGAAAGGTTTAAGAAGTGAGAGGGGTGGAGAGTTTTTATCAAGCAAATTTAACAAGTATTGTGATGGGTTTGGAATTCAAAGGCAGCTAACTGTGGCATACTCTCCTTAGCAAAATGGAGTAGCTGAGAGAAAGAACAGAACAGTGGTGGAAATGACAAAATCCATGCTGCATGACAAGGGTATTCCTTATGAGTTTTGGGCAGAGGCTATAAACAGTGCAGTCTATCTACTAAATAGATGTCCCTCCAAATCTCACCATTTGAAGCTTACACTGGCAGAAAACCAGGTATTGCACACTTGAAGATTTTTGGATCTCCTTGCCATGTGCACACCCCTTCAGCACTAAGGCATAAACTTGAAGAAAATAGTCACAAATGTATCTTTGTGGGTTATAGACTCTGTGAAAAAGCGTACAGGCTATTTGATCCAAGATCTAGAAAGATTATTCTGTCCAGAGATGTGCATTTTGATGAGAATGATTCATGGAAGTGGGAGAATACTGGTGCAGGATAAATGAAAGTTTCTATGACTGTTGAGAATCAAGATTGTGAACCAAGTCAAAACTTGGATACATCAACTCAAGTGGATGAATGTATTACACTACAGGATGAGGAAATGCTTGAAAGCTCTCAAGCTATTAACCACACACCAAAGAAATGGAGAAGTATCAACGAGATCATGGCTCAGTGTAATATGTGCATTGTGGAACCTGAGAGTTTTAAAGAAGCTGATCTAGATGAGTCATGGAGAAATGCAATGAAGGCTGAGCTGGAAATGATTGAGAAAAATAATACATGGAAGCTAGTTGACAGACCATTTGACAAGCCAATCATTGGTGTCAAGTGGGTCTATAAAACAAAACAAAACCTTGATGGATCTGTGCAGAAAAACAAGGCCAGACTTGTGGCAAAGGCTACTTTCAAAAGGCTAGAATAGACTACAATGAGACATTTGCCCCGATAGCAAGATTAGACACTATTAGAACCTTGATAGCACTTGCTGCACATAAGGAATGTAATCTATACCAACTGGATGTAAAATCTACTTTTCTGAATGGAGTTTTAACGAAAGAGGTTTATGTTGAGCAGCCACAGGGATTTGTGAAGGAAAATGAAGAAGCCAAAGTGTATAAGTTGAACAAGGCTTTGTATAGACTAAAGCATGCTCTAAGAGCCTGGTATGATGAGATAGATTCCTACTTCAACAAAGCAGGGTTCAACAAAAGTCCTAGTGAAGCAACACTTTATGTCAAAACTAGTGAAGCTTCAGGTATTCTTATCGTTTCACTCTATGTAGATGATATCATATACACTGGAAGCTGCCCAAAATTACTTGAAGAGTTCAAAATTGATATGATGCACCATTATGAAATGACTGATCTTGGATTACTTCACCATTTCCTTGGCATGGGAGTAGTACAAACCGATACACACATTTTTCTTCACCAGAAGAAATATGCTTTGAAGATCATTGAGAAATTTGGATTGAAGGATTGCAAGTCTGTGGCAACACCACTAGTTGCAAATGAGAGGTTGTGCAAGGAAGATGGCTGTGAGGCAGCAAATGAGAGTGGATACATACAGGTTGTAGGTAGCTTGTTATATCTGACAGCTACAAGGCCAGACATAATGTTTGCCTCTAGCTTGCTTGCTAGATTCATGCATAATCCTACTAGAAAGCACATGGTAACAACCAAGAGGGTATTGAGATACATTCAGGGCACACTTGATTTTGGAATTGAATTTGTCAAAGGGAAGACAACTACTTTAATAGGATATTGTGACAGTGACTGGGCAGGAAGTGAAGATGACATGAGAAGTACTTCAGGATATGCATTCACACTAGGATCTTGTATGTTCTCATGGCATCAATCAAACAAAACATAGTGGCATTGTCCACTGCTGAAACAGAATATGTTAGTGCTGTTGAAGCAACATCACAGGCTAAATGGCTAAGGTTTGTGCTCGAAGATTTTGGAGAGGAGCAAGTGGAAGGCGAGGCTTTTTTTAAGGGTATACTAGTGATTTGCCCCCTAAACTTGTACCTAATTTTCAATTAACCCCCTATCCTTTTTATTTATTTATAGAAAATTAAGGATATTAACTTCTTTTTTTCTCCAATTTCCCCCATACCGTCTAAATCCTCAACATTTCATCCAATTTTTAGTTAAATCATTTTTAAAAATTATTGTTTTGCAAAAAAATTGAAGAAAAAGAGGAAAATTGACCCAAAAAGAAGAAGAAAAAGAAACTAAACAAAATCGTGAGAACCCAGCTCCCCACAATTTCAATGGTCCCTCTCTCTATCTCTCTCTCTCTCTCTCTCTCTCTCTCATAAACACTCTGAGAATCTGAAATTGTGAAGAGTATGTTGGTGAAAACCTAAACTTGGAGCAACTCATCACCAAATAATTTGGTGAACACCATTCGATCAAACTTCCTAGAGTAAGCATTGGCTGTATATATGTATATAATAGGGCTTGCTAATCCTTTGAGTACCAACACACCACTGGCACTACTAGGATTCCCAACTCCACTACTAGGATTCAACCCCCCTCCCCCAACTCTATCTCCTCCATCAACACCATCAAACCCATACACCCTAAATCCCCCCTGCTTCCTCCCATCCCCAGCCTCAATCGAAACCCATCGCCGTCCCTTGCCCCCAAGACCCAGACCCATCCCATTCTCCAGCCCCCAAGTCCTATGCAAGCATGCAAGAAGAGAGAGAGAGAGAGAGAGAGAGAGAGAGAGAGAGAGAGAGAGAGAGAAATAAAATTTCAATTTTATGTTTTTCATTTTATTTTTCAATTTTTATTTATTTTTAATGTACAAAATGACCATTTTGCCCTCATTTTTAACGGTAAATTGGATGAAATGTTGCGGATTTAGACGGCAAGGGGGAAATTGGCTGAAAAAAAAAGTTCATATCCTTAATTTTCTAAAAAAAAAAGGATAGGGGGCTAATTGAAAGCGAGGTACAAGTTCAGAGAATAAAAAAAAAAGGATAGGGGGCTATTTTAGTTTGAATTTGGATTTTATACATAGATTTCAAAATTAATGGGTTGATGTCTAGAAAATAGAAATTGTAGAAGCCTTAATTTGTTCAAAAAAGTCGATGGTACTCTTTCAATTTAGTGAGTGAACACCATGGCATTACAATATACATGCACGATTATGCAAATGTCAAGTCCCCAAAGGATATAAACTAGTAGCAGAGAAGCAGGGGGTGAGGGGTTGAATATATAATAGGGTATACTAGTGATTTACCTCCTAAACTTGTACCTAACTTTCGATTTGGCCCCTATCCTTTTTATTTAGAAAATTAAGGATTTTTACTTCTTTTTTTCCGCAACATTTCATCCAAATTGCTAGTTGATGAGAAAGCTAGTTGGTCCATAATGAAAAATTGGTTCATAAGTTGGGAATGAAAAATGCATTCCTGAAAATGTTGCCTGAAGAGCGCTCAGAGTGGATACTATACAATATGGAATAAGTGTGGTTCTTTGAGATTATGTTTACCATTTTAGATTATGTTAAAACTTTGGTTTAAACTATTTTTATCATGTTGGTTTAAAATATTTTTAAGACTTTGGTTTGGAAGTATTTACCATTTTGGAGAAGTGTTAAGACTTTATTAGTTTTGAATTTGTTGAACTTTGGTTTAGAATTAATTATTTGGGTAATGTTTATGTGTGTTACTTATGAGTATTGCTTGTGTTTTATGTGCCTTTATGCTTTTTCAGTTTTGTCTTTTCATTAACTGTATTTTATTTTAATCTATATAGTTATTTACAATGTTATATGTGCACTTCAGATTTTTTTTGTTATTAATGGAGATGGAAGAAGTAGATGCATTACTATGGAATGAAGAAATCGAGGAAGAAAAAGAAGAAGAGGAAATGGACGACAAAGAGTTAGATAGACATGACTCTGAAACCATTAAGATATTGTTGATGGCAATAGAAGCAATAGCTCAAGTGCTCAATGCTTTAATGGCTCTCATACATGATGGTCATATTGAACGTTTGTTAGTTCGACACCCAATTTCTACAATTGGGTACCATTATATAAATAAGGTACTGAATGAGGATCCTCAACACTTTCGACAGTTATATAGGATGTACCCTGATGTGTTTATGAAGCTATGTGATATCATTAGAGAGAAAACACATTTGCATGATACAAGATTTTTTTGTATTGAAGAAATGCTTGCACTCACTGTTGGTCAAAATTCTCAATATTGTCAAACTTGTGACACATTTGAGCGATCACATTTCACAACAAGAAAAAATTTCAACAAAGTTTTGAAGGTCTTAAACACAATAGCCCCAGAGATGATGGTCAAACCTGGATCCACAGTGCCAGCTAAAGTAATAGAAAGTACAAGATTTTACCTTTATTTTAAGGTAAGTAATGACTACTTCATTCGTTATAGTAACTATTATTATTATTTTGTAGTTTTTGTATTAGTTTTAGTACTGTCATTATTCAAAATACATAATATGTAATGCCTTATAATTTATTTTAGGGTTGCATTGGAGCTATTGATGGCACACATATACCGGCGATGGTGACAGGGCGCGAAGTAAGTAGTTATCGTGATCATCGCGGTAAAATATCACAAAACGTGTCAGTTGCTTGTAACTTTGATTTGGAATTCATATACGTTCTTAGTGGATGGGAGGGTTCAGCTCATGATTCCAAAGTGTTAAATGATTCTTTATTAAGGAGGAACAGACTTAAAGTGCCACAAGGTATATATTTATTTATTTGTCTATATTAGGTAGTATTGTAAATATTAATTGGATATGTGTCATATATTCAGGTAAATATTTCTTAGTGGATTGCGAATTCCCAAATCGGCGTCAATTTTTAGCTCCATTTCGAGGTGTTCGATATCATCTTTAGGATTTTGCCGGACAAGGTCGTGATCCTGAAAATGCAGCTGAGTTGTTCAATCTTTGACATGCTTTCCTTAAGAAACGTAATTGAGAGAATGTTCGGTATATTTAAATCATGATTCACAATTTTTAAGTCTGCCCCTCCATTTCCATATAAGACACAAGCAGAGTTAGTCTTGGCTTTGTGCAGGGTTGCACAATTTTCTCTGCAAGGAGTGTCGTTCTGATGAATTTCCTATTGAAGATGACAACGAGCATTCAACATCGTCATCGTTACCAGAAAATGGGGGAAATAATTATGACCAAGTTTTTCAAACCCAAGAACAACAACGCGAGAATGCTAACCAATGGAGGGTTGGGATATCTTCAGATATGTGGAGAGATGCTGTGACTGACCGAAGTCAAAGATGAGCAATGAAGCAGATACTTATTCGTTTTTATGTATTTAGAATTATAATTTACTTCTCATTTTTTTGGTCATGAAATTACTTTTATATTTTTCATAAACATGCAAACATAAATCCTTAGTTGGTTGCACATTTGAACAAAATAGATGCCCTTTTTTTATTTTCTTTGAATGTATATGGTTTGGACGTTCTTTACAAAATGTTTTTGCAAAGGTACTTTTCTCTTTTGAAAATCTAGAAAAACGATAAACAGTGCCCAAAAAAAAGAAAAAAAACATTTTAGAACTCTAATAAACTCTTTTAAAATCTATGATAAAACTCTAACAAACACCATTAAAATCAATCTAGGAATTCAATCAAACTCTATCTGGAGTTTATAGAAATCATGCGTAGCAAATTACATAGTTTAAAGTCCCAGAAGGACAATTAATTGACATATGTGTATTAATCTGTGGCATGCTTGCAACATGATAGGTATATGGGTTCTAAATGTTCCAACTCCCTAAATGGAGATTATCCACGCCCTACTATAAAATAACGCTCCATTGGAGGTTAAGATCCACATTCTCACATAATTTATCCTATAAGAGATGTCTGTCTGGAAAAAGACAATAAAAGCCCCTGAAGTGGCTTGGGTATCCAAAAACAAAGAAATGCTATAATTGATGCATGCGCATGCACGTGAGAATAATGGGATCATGAATTGATGAATAACAATTTTTGGTAGCTACTCAAATCATCAATGAGCTGTGTTGATTGGAACCACATTCTATTATAAAATGTCGACAATATCATTGGCCAAAATGGAAATAGGCAATTCCATTACAGATGAGAATGAGCGTGAAAGAACAAACCCATAGTACGACCCCCAAAAGATATTAATCCTGAAAGTTATAGTTGGGTGTTCGGAATAAAGAGGAATATATTCACTTTGTATGACACAACAATTATGGTAGAAACAAGGAATATTGGGTTTCTCCATATTTACAGATGCAATAATGTCTTCTTATTGCACATTTATGAAGACCAACATGTTATCTTTAAGGGTTACTAAACGCACGGACCATATCGCCAGAAGCGACTCCCTGAAGATGTATAAGCAGCACAAATAGCTGGATATAAAGTTATAAAATCTATATATATAAAGCAAAAGGCAGAGAATGGTGAAACATTCAAAATACCAGAAAATGCCCTTGGTTAATGCAAATATTATGAATTGAAATTATTAATTAAATGAGGATAATATGGTAAATTCACACTTTTTCATATTAAAGAAAATTAAAATTAAAAGAAAAATCGGATAATGGATCCTATTTTTATGGAACACAACTATCCATTATCTTTTTTAATTCTAAAATAAATTTCAAATTTTTTTAAAAAAGCCTCTCACAAGCGTGGAAGCGCATGCGGAGAGGCTAGTGTGTCATAAAGTGTAATCCCCTAAACGAAATGCTTGAAGGATTGAAATTGCATGAAGTAATCCCCTGAAGGACATGTGCCTGAAGCACAAAATATGTACTCAATACTAATATGTATAAATTGCCTCAGTGAGTACATTAATTATGATATGGTTGCAACCAAGGTACTAAATATCGATAATATCCCCGATATTATCCCGATAATATCTGATTTTTGGGGGTCCGATATTTTAACAACGAACCATAGTGTTATCGTCAATTTATCGATAATGTCCCGATATTATCCCGATATTATCCCGATAATATCGGAAAGATATTTTCAACATTTTTATGAATGATTTGGTCAATATATCGAGATATTATTGATAATATCCCGATAATATCCCAATAATATCCCGATAATATCCCGATACAAAACTCAAAAAATGTAGAGAAGTAGCTCATTGAACTGATTT
Source organism: Prunus yedoensis (assembly GCA_005406145.1). Lineage (NCBI taxonomy): Eukaryota > Viridiplantae > Streptophyta > Magnoliopsida > Rosales > Rosaceae > Prunus > Prunus yedoensis. Next base: position 58,355 of record BJCG01002595.1, read on the forward strand.
GGGCACTCTACGGAAAGCATGTCTCCTAGAGTAATACAAAAGTAGCTCATTGAGCTAATAAACAAAGCATGTCTAGCCGACAACATGCTCACATGCTTTTACAAGTCAGGAATTGGTGCCATAGGGAAGAACTATACTCGTAGAGAAAGAGGCAAGGGGACTTTGTCAAGTCAAGAAGATAACTCGTTATCTATAACTTCGGACTCTGTTGGAGTAGGAAGTAGTAACTATGGTTATACTCATAACCAACCATTTCCCTACCCTTCATATCCCATTCCTGTTGGGATGGAATCAAGTGACTCATGGAAAGAATCCGAGACTCAATCTTCAAATGATTTTGCTTATGGACAACGTCAACCAATCTCGGATCCATATGGGTGGCATGTTAACAATTACATGCAAAACTATTTTGGGGATTTATCATTTGATGACTACTCTTCAAAATATACTTACTCTACACATAGAGATGATGAAGATAGTGAAAATTTTGAACCTCATAGGAACTCTATGTGGTACTAAGTCACTCATGTATCTTACCATGCAATGTATAAAGTGTAAAATATTGTAGTAATTCGTTATATATAAATGATTATGGTGTGTTTAATCTTCTTTCTTTAATTACTACATATTTTCTACACTTACGGTGTTTGCCAGCTCGCTATATAATCAACTTAAATCAATTAAATCCATGCAATGCATTTCCTTCCAATTTTTTGTGATAAACTAATAGATAATTGACTAAATAAACATCCTGCAAAGTTTCAATAAAAATTTCCAAGTTTTTCTTACAATTTCCGTGGTTTTTATTCAAATTTTTCCGATACCGATAATATCCCGATATTTCCTGCGATATTTCCGTGTTTTTTGACTTCCGATACTTCCGATACCTCCGATATTTAAGACCTTGGTTGCAACACAGTACAATTTCTGAAGAGTTAATACATGATCAAAACTCCTAAAGAGTTCAAGAAATATTTGTCTAGGCCTGAAGATCGAGCATTATGCCAACGAGATTCTTGCTTATACTAAGAAAGTATTGAAGCGTTTTTATGTGGGTTATTCGTTAGGCACTTAAGTGTGTTTTTAGAAGTACACTAAATTGGACATTGTATTTTCCAGATAGAGCTCAGCTCCATCACCACCCCTTTGGGATGATATGAGACATATTTGATGTTATCTCTGCATAAAACCATATACGGGCATATTCTTTTCAAGTAAACTTACAAATAGCCTAGGTTTTGTTGGATACGCGGACTCTGGAAATTTCTATGATTTACATAGAGATAACTCACTGGAAATATATTTACTTACTCAATTACATGAATTGTTGATGGCTACATCATTCACTCAGTCCGAAAGATCTTCACTCTAGAAAGATAAATCATGAAGATATCAGGGAGAGATATTCTTCAGGGGGAGCATCTAATAATATTACAAGATTAACTCACAGAAGCAATGTCAACTATGACAGTAAGATGATCAACAGTATGGCTTAAAAGATATTTTGCCAAGCATCAGAGGGAGCGTGCTGTCAATAAAGATCTTCACACACGTGTCAATATACACAGAATTCTATGTTACATATGGTTATGTACTCTTTTTCCCTTTGACCAGTTTTTTGTCCCACTGGGTTTTTATTTGCAAGGTTTTTAACGAGGCATATTCCATACATTGTGGCCTCCAAGAGGGAGTGTTGTAAAGCTAATAAGTGGAGCCTGTTGGAAAATTGGCTCGCATAAAAGATACTAAGTGTTGGACTAGCGACTAGTCGCAGGATATGGGCGACCGGTCGTTTTTTACATAGATTGCAATCTGTAAAAATCGTAGGGATTGACCGGTCGCAAGGTATCCACGACTAGTCGCCTAGAGTTGCTGTTTTGGATTTCCTCGAGTTTCCAACTCTATTTTCAAGAGCTATCGCCTCCCACCTACTTGCAAGGACCCTAGGGGTCACTTCTGAGTCAGAAGAAGGTTGGCAATTAGTTGGGAGGTTTGAGGAAGCATTGAAGAGTTATTGTTGACTTGTTCCAAGGTGTAGCCACCTTATGGTTCTTTATAGGGTGGCTGGACATGTTGCCATTAATACATAGCTTGTGGCTAGCCTAACCTGTGATCCATGTCAGGTATTCAAGGGTAGAACGTGGGAGACAAAGCAAGGGTCTCCTCTCAAGTCTAGAGGCTTATATATTAAAGGAAAGATGGAGCAAGTCTACAGTGCAAGAGTTAGAGAGAGTTGGAAGGGAAGTAGCTGGAAACTAGTGAGTCAAGTAAAAGAGAGAGTTCTCAAATGTATCAGGTGTGATCAAGGGTGTGAGAGAAACAGATTGTGAGGGTAGTGTTCTAAGGGGGTTTCTATTTGTAAACCAAAGTTGTAACCTATCTTCATTAGTGAAATTTCTCAAGGGGACCACCAAAGAGGATGTAGGCAAATTGCTGAACCTCGATAAACACTTGTGTCATTTGTGCTTGAGTTATTTTCTGTGTGTGTGTGTGTGTGTGTGTAAGATTCATCCATCATTGAGTCTTGTCCAAAGTCAATCAACAACAAGGTCTAAAGGGCAGTGAGTTGGTTCTAATTCACAACAAGTGGTATCAGAGCTGTGTTGGCAGCTGTTCTAGTTCTTCTTTTGGAGTACTAGTGTGTTGAAGATGGCAAGTGACAAAGAAACTGAAGTTGAGAGTGGTAGCAGTTCACAGCAGCTGAAGCAACCATAGGCAACAAGCATGAAGGTGGAGTTAAAGCCTTTCACAAGGAAGGAGAACTTCACACTTTGGCAACGAAGGATGAAGTCAGCTCTTACACAACAACACCTTCACGTTGTGTTGGTTGGCAAGGAAAAGAAGCCAGCAGACATGACAGATGAGGAGTGGAGTGTACTTGACGAGTTAGCTAGAGGATCCATCGAAAACAACCTCTCCGATGAGGTGCTCATCAACGTGATGAAGGATACAGCGAAGCAAACATGGAGAAGCTCGAAGAGATGTTTGTAGGGAAGTCGCTGTCCAACAAACTCTTCCTCAAGGAAGAACTCCTGAATCTCAAGATGGAGGAGGGAGGTAATCTAATGGAACATTTAAGTAGTTTCAATTGACTTGCAGAGAATGGAAGTTAACTATAGTACGGAGGATAAGGCTTTTATGTTGCTGACATCCTTACCTCCGTTCTATAAACACTTTCGAACCACTCTTATGTTCGGGAAGGTTACTCTGGATTTTGAGCCTGTGGAGAACTTAAAGTTTTGGATTTGTGTTCGCTCTTTTAAATTTGTTCATGAATTGAGAATTTTGGTTTTTGAGCTTTAACATTCTTGATGATGATTTGGCAGGAGAGTTACTTAAAATTTCAAATGTTTGTGGGTATCATCTCTGAAAACCCTCACGAGACTATAACTCGTCCACTAGGGCAACCTAGGGGTTTAAAGGCTTATTGCATACGCTAAATGCAATCGAGATCCCTACGAAAGTGGCTTAGTTAACTTCTTGTTTTGTTTTTATCTTTGTTTTTCTTTCGTTTTGCTCGAGGACTAGCAAAATCTAAGTTTGGGCATGTATATGTATGAAATTATGAGCTTAACAATGACACACCATAGGATGGCTCAACGTTTTGGAGAAAACTCTCAAGGAGAAGGTCTAGTTGTTAAGACCGAAGATAGAGGTCGTTCAAAGAAGCGTGAAGGCAAGAAAGGCAGCAGAGGAAGGTCCAAATCCAAGGCAAAGGAAGGTTGTTTCGAATGTCGGTCAAAGGAGCATTGGAAAAAGAATTGCCACATATGGAAGGAGAAGAAGAACAAAGGGAAGAATGCAGCTAACACAGTGGAGGAAGTCACAGAATGTGATGGTGAGCTTTTATGTGTTAATAGCAATGTTAAAACTAATGCATTTGCTAATTCTTCAAGGTGTTCCTCTTCCGATTGGATTTTGGATTCCGAATGCTCATATCATATGTGTTCAAACAAGGAGTGGTTTGATACATATGAGAAAGAAGAAGGTAGTGAAGTTATGATGGGGGATGGCTTGGTTTGTAGAGTCAAAGGCACGGGTACAATCAAGGTAAAGATGCATGATGGGGCTGTTAGGACGCTTGGAATGGTAAGGCACATTCCAAAGTTGCGTAAGAATCTCATTTCTCTTGGAGCTCTTGATAAGAATGGTTATTCATTTAGAGCTATTGGAGGGAAACTCATAATCTCAAAAGGTTCACTTGTGGTTATGAAGGGAGAAGTTCAAGTTGTCTATATAGATTGTGTGGTACAACAATTACAGGTGGAGCAGCTGTATCCACAAGCAAGGACTTAGAAGATGAAACTCAGCTTTGACATTTGAGGCTAGGGCATATGAGTGCGAGGGGCATGCAGGAATTACACAGCAGAAAGTTGTTGAAAGGTGTTCAAAGTTGCAAGCTTGAGTTCTGCAAATATTGTACCATGGGAAAGCAATCAAAGGTAGATTTCAAGCAGCAAAACAAAGAGGAAGAAAGCACATGGGTGCTAGATTATATTCACACGGATGTATGGGGCCCATCACCGGTTAAATCAAAGTGCGGAGCTCACTATTTCGTGACTTTCTTGGATGATTTTTCCAACAAGGTTTGGGTCTACTTCATGAAGGAGAAATCTGAGGTCTTCACCAAATTCAAGGAGTGGAAGGCGAAAGTAGAGAACCTAACCAGAAGGAAGATCAAGATCCTAAGGAGAGGCAATGGTGGTGAATATAAAGACAACAAGTTCCTAGAGTTTTGTAGGAATGAAGGCATTAAGAGGTACTTTACAGTGAAGAAGACGCCCCAACAAAATGGAGCTACGGAGAGGATGAATAGAACTCTCATGGAGCGTGAAAGATGTATGAGGATTCATGCAGGATTGCCCGAATCATTTTGGGCGGAGTCAGTTAACCACGCTGCCTATTTGGTTAACTGATCGCCTTCAAGAAATCTTGAGTTCAAATGTGCAAAGGAGGTATGGTCTAATAAGTCAATTGATTATTCAAATCTTAATGTGTTTGGAAGCAGTGCATATGTACTTATTCCTAGTGATGAAAGATCCAAGTTGAAGCCAAAGTCTCTTTAATGCATTTTCATCGGCTTTGAGAGCGGTGTGAAGGGCTACAAGCTATGGGATCATGTGAACCAGAAAAAGATACTCAGCAGAGATGTTGTGTTTGATGAGAAGACCATGCCTATGAACAAAGTCAAGAATTCAGAGGCAAAGGAGGATGTTGTTGGGAAAAAAACAACCATTGAAGTTCCACTCAAGAAGGTGTTCAAGGAAATTTCACAAGAACAGCCAACTGAAGGTGTTCAGGAGGAGGTGGAGTCTGACATTGAGGAGGAAGATGCTGAGCAACAACAACAACAAACTCAAGAAGAAGAAGAGGCTCAAGAACAGGTGGAGCCATCATCTATAGCTCGGTCCAGGCCCAGGAGAACCATCAAACCACCTCAAAGGTTTGGATGGGACAAGGATGCAGTTCATTATGCTTTGAATGCTAGTGAAGAAGAACCTACCACGTTCCAAGAGGCTGTTGAGAATGAGGAACGGGAAATTTGGATGGAAGCTATGATGCAAGAGATGGAATCTCTACACCAAAACTCAGTTTGGAAGTTAGTTCCTAAACCCAAAGATCGCAAGGTTATTAGCTGCAAATGGGTGTTTAGGAAGAAAGAAGAAATGCATGAGAAGGAAGCCACCATATTCAAAGCTCGATTGTTGGCCAAAGGGTACTTGCAAAAGGAGGGAGTTGATTATGATGAAATCTTCTCTCCGGTAGTGAAACACACTTCTATAAGGCTACTACTCTCCATAGTAGCACAAGAGAACATGGAGGTGGAGCAAATGGATGTGAAAACTGCTTTTCTCCATGGGGACTTGGAGGAAGACATCTACATGAGCCAACCTCAAGGGTTCATTGAAGCAAGCAAGGAAAATCTGGTTTGTAGGTTGAAGAACTCTTTGTATGGGCTGAAGCAATCTCCAAGACAGTGGAACAAGTGCTTTGATTCTTTCATGATGAAGATTGTGTATAGAAGATGTGAATCGGATTGCAGTGTATACACTCATGTATTCAAGGATGGTAATATCATCCTTCTGCTTCTTTATGTTGATGACATGCTAATTGCATGTAAAGACATGTCAAAAATCCAGGAATTGAAGACATTGCTTGGAAAGGAGTTTGACATGAAGGATCTTGGTTCTGCACAAAAGATCCTAGGAATGGAGATAAGGAGAGACAGAGTTGTTGTCTACCACGCAAATCTCACGGCCTGGAGTTCCGGGCTGAGGGGATATGCGTTGACACGCGGCTTCCTGCTTTTGGATGCGGTGCGGTTATGCGCATGCGTGCCAGCACGGTCTACCGTGCGTCGAGATGTGGTTTGGATGGAAATGGTTAAGTGGTGCGCCTGTGTGGACTTGACTTCTGATCAAGCGATTGTGGCCGAGAGAGGAACTAATCTCGGCCGTTAGGTTCACGGCCTGAGCTACAAGGCCGTTTAGTGGTGGTGTTGATGGTGGGTTTTGGGCGGTGCTCCGGCGCATTGCTCAGTGAGCGACGGTCGTATGATATATGGGGTGAATGAGCGAATAACAAGGATGGTGCTCCGGTGCCTTGAAAATCAAGGGTCGTATGATATATTGATGAACGGATTTTCCTTACAAACTAGCACTACTCCTAGAAAAGCAGGTAAAATATTGAAAGTGCATTACAAGAAAATATAAGTTGCTCCATGGGAGGCTTTGGTTTGGTGTTTGAACCCTTTGAAAGTAGCTTGAGCCTTGTATTTATAGGAGGAGTTCTTGGAGGAGTATTCAAGCTGAAAATCTGCATGGTGGAGCTTGATCAGAGCAAGTGGGCAGTCCAATCGACATTTAGGATCGTGAAGTATGGTGGTGTGACCCCATAAATCCTGGTGAATCTCGGTCGCTGCCTTGATCGTGGGTTCTGCGCTTCTGGCCGTGGGGAAGCATTTATTGCTCTGACAGCTGGTCACCTAATCTCTCAAGCTGCAAGAATCCTTGTGAGAATGTCTGCGTCTAATCACTCTGTTTTCTGTCGCCAAATCCTGACTTCAATCACTTCCCCCCTTCTCTCGTGTATTAAATGCTTATTCGTGGCTAGTGGGTTTGCTGCAATAAACAGAGGCAATACCTCATTAAATGAAGTATGAGACTTTGCTGTCATGTGATGATTTGACTTTAACACCTCTGGCCGTGGTTTTGTTCGGCCTCAGCCTCGGCCTGTAATCGAGGCCGAGATGATTATGCCTTCGCAATTTTTCCTTTTCTTTAGGAAGGCAAAACATGTTGGCGAAATGCCACGTTTTAGTCCCTCGAGCAAGTGCTAGGGCCGAGAAAAGGGGCTCTTCGGTCAGTTCATGGCCATGATTTATTAGGCACAAACAGTTGCAAGCAAGCTTTGGCTGTCACAAAGTAAGTACATTGCCAAAGTACTTGAAAAATTCAATATGTTGGATTGCAAGCCCGTGTCTACTCCTTTGGCGGAGCATTTTAAGTTAAGTGCACAGGAATGTCCTTCTAAGGATGAGGAGAAGGAAGAAATGAGCAAAGTTCCATATGCAAGCTTGGTAGGGTGTCTCATGTATGCAATGGTTTGCACATGCCTCGACTTAGCTCAAGCCGTAAGTGTGGTGTCAAGATACATGGCAAATCCGAGCAGACAACATTAGACAGCAGCAAAGTGGATTCTCAGGTACTTGAAGGGCTCAAGGAGGCTTGGGATATTGTTTGAAAGACAACAAGGAAATACATGTGTGTCGGGGTTTGTAGATTCTGATTATGCAGGGGATTTAGACAAAAGGAGATCCACCATAGGATATGTCTTCATTTGTGGTGGAGGACCGATTAGTTGGAGAGTGGTGTTACAATCGGTTAGTGCCTTGTCTACTACAGAAGCGGAGTATATGGCGCTCATGAAAGCTTCGAAGGAAGCGGTATGGCTGAAGAGATTGGCAAAGGAACTCGGGATAGCCCAAGACTTGGTGGTGATACAAAGTGATAGTCAAAGTGCAATCTACCTAGTGAAGAATCAAGTGTTCAATGGAAGATCCAAGAACATTGATATTCGATACCACCGGATAAGGGATTGGGTGCACGATGGGGACATCATGATAAGGAAGGTTCATACAACGGAGAACGCTTCGGATTGTCTAACAAAGCCAGTCACAACAGCAAAGTTCAAGCATTGTTTGAGCTTGCTCAATCTTGTTCCATGCTAAATATTGAGGTGGAGTTCTTGAGAGTTATCGGGACGATTCTCAAGACATTACAGATGTCCTAGAAGGCAATGATGTCCACAAGGAGTTTTAGGCTCGCCAAGGTGGAGACTGTTGGAAAATTGGCTCGCATAAAAGATACTAAGTGTTGGACCAGTGACCGGTCGCAGGATATGGGCGACCGGTCGTTTTTTACACAGATTGCAATCTGGAAAAATTGCAGGGAGCGACCGGTCGCAAGGTATTCGCAAGGTATCCTCAAGGTATCCGCGACCGGTCGCAAGGTATCCGCGACTGGTCGCCCAGAGTTGCTGTTTCAGATTTCCTCGAGTTTCCAACTCTATTTTCAAGAGCTATTGCCTCCCACCTACTTGCAAGGACCCTAGGGGTCACTTCTGAGTCAGAAGACGGTTGGCAATTAGTTGGGAGGTTTGAGGGAGCATTGAAGGGTTATTGTTGACTTGTTCCAAGGTGTAGCCACCCTATGGTTCTTTATAGGGTGGTTGGACATGTTGCCATTAATACATAGCTTGTGGCTGGCCTAACCTGTGGTCCATGTCAGGTATTCAAGGGCAGAACGTGGGAGACAAAGCAAGGGTCTCCTCTCAAGTCTAGAGGCTTATATATTAAAGGAAAGAGGGAGCAAGTCTGCAGTGCAAGAGTTAGAGAGAGTTGGAAGGGAAGTAGCTGGAAACTAGTGAGTCAAGTAAAAGAGAGAGTTCTCAAGTGTATCAGGGGTGCATTATGCAAAAAGAAGGACAATATTAGCGGTATTCAAGGACAAACTAAGGGTAGAAAGAAGGACAATACTAGCAGTTCAAAAAGGATAAATAATGGTATTGAGTTGGCTCAAAACAAGAAGAAAAGAAAGTGTGCATTATGCAAAAAGATAGCACAACATGACAAAAGAAATTGTCCATCAAATCTGAAAAGAAGAAAGAATGAATCAATGGATCTATGTAAGTTGGTTCACTTTGTTTTATATACATATCTAATAGTAAGGTCTAAAACTTATGTTTAATTTGATTATTATGAATCTAAATTTAGGCAATGAAGAGTCAGAAGACTTGTGACAAGATATGGAGAGTGATGACCAAGAATATTGTTAATGGTAAGTTTTTTTAAAAGTTGTGATCAATTTTCTTTTCTTTTACTTTAATTTATGCTCATTAGATAAATAAAATGTATTTTGGTGTATCTTTGATGTTGTCTTGCATCAGGAATAATCTATTATGTTCATCAGGGGGAAGCTCTTGTCGTAGTAGTGATCATTGGTCTTGTTATCTCTGTATATGTGGGCATTACATAGACAAATTACATGTCTCTATGCTTTTTGGATTATGATGTCTTGTATCAGGAATGTTTATGTACTATTTGATACAGAATGTGTTTCAAAATTGTTCTTAATCCTTTGTTTAAGGGTGTTTCATGATAGTAAAATATTGTAGATGCCCACTTAATCCTAAGGTTTATAGAATTATCAAATTGTGTCCTTATTATTATTTTTTTGTCATTTGTGATCCTCAAGGTTAGTATGAATGCTCACAAATGGTCCTTGGCGTGAGGTTACATCAAAAACTCTGTTAGTTTGTTGATGTGTAATATATATATATATCACAGAATGTTCCTGAGGTTCACGCACCTATCAAATTGCGTCTTTTTTATTATTATTTTATTTATAATAATTTATTCATGATCCTCAAGGTTAATATGTATGCTCACAAATGGTCCCTATGAAAATTTTTGATTTCATTTAAAATTCATAAAATTTTGGCTTTCTTTCTTTTTCTATGAATTTTAAATTATTTAAAAATTGTTTGTACCTAATAATTCATGGCCATGAACTGGCCGAAGGCGCCCCTTTTCTCGGCCCTTGCACTTACTCGTAAAAACTGAAACGCAGCGTTCCGCCAAAGTGTTTGGACTTCCTGAAGACAAAAGAAAAATGCCAAGGGCTGATCTTCTCGGCCTCAATTATAGGCCGAGGCCGAGGCCGAACAAAATCACGGCCAAAGGCATTAAAGTCAGATCATCAAGAGGCAGCAAGGTCTCACGCTTCATTTAATGAAGTAGTGCCTCTGTTTATTGCAGCAAACCCACTGGCCACAAATAAGCATTCAATGCATGAGGGAAGGTGGGAAGTGACTGAAGTCAGGATTTGGCGACAGGAAACAGAGTGATTAGACGTGGATATTCTCACAAGGATTCTTGCAGCTTGAGAGATTGGGCAGCTAACTATCAGAGCAATAAATGCGTCTCCACGGCCAGAAGCGCAGAACCCACGATTAGGGCGGCGGCCGAGATTCACCGGGATTCATGAGGTCACACCACCATACTTCACGATCCCAAATGTCGATTAGACTACCCACTTGCTCTAATCAGACTCCACTATGTGGGATTTCAGCCTCGATTACTCATCCAGAAGCTCTTCCTATAAATGTAAGGCTCAGGCTACATTCAAAAGGTTCAAACACCAAACCCAAGCCTCCCACGGAGCAACTTATATTTTCTTGTAATGCACTTTCAATATCTTTACATGCTTTCTTAGGAGTAGTGTTAGGTTGTAAGGAAAATCCATTCATCAATATATCATACGACCCTTGATTCTTCAAGGCGCCGGAGCACCATCTTTGCTATTCGCTCATTCACCCTATATATCATACGACCGCCGCCCCCTGGGCAGCGCGCCGGAGCATCGCCCTAAACCCACCATCAACATCACCACTAAACGGCCTTGTAGCTCAGGCCATGAATCTGACGGCTGAGATTAGTTCCTCTCTCGGCCACAATCATTTGACTAGAAGTCGAGTCCAAACAGGCGCACCATTTCACCACTTCCATCCAAACCATACCTCGACGCATGGTAGTCCGTGCTAGCACGCCCGCGCACAACCGCTCCGCACCCAAAAGCAGGAAACCGCGTGTCAACGCATATCCCCTCGGCTCGGAACTCCAGGCCGTGAGATTTGCGCGGCAGACAAAAATATATATTGTATTTTAAATAATACGTGATACTATATTATTAGAGATGTGGGCTCCATATATATGACACATCAACAAACTAATTGAGTTTTTTAAAAACAATTTAAAATTTAAAAATGAAAAAACCAATATTTTATAAATTTTAAATTATTTAAAAAATATATATATTGTATTTTAAATACACGTGGCACTATTTTATTGGAGACGTGGGCTCCACATATATGCCACATGAGCAAACTAAGAGAGTTTATTAAATTTAGAAATGAAAAACCAAAATCTTAAATGAAAAAACCAAAATTTTATGCACCAAAGTTTTTTCATTTTTAAATTCTGTGAGCACACATATTAACCTTGAGGATCATAAATGACAAAAAAATAATAATGATGTAATATGATAGTTTCGTAAAAAGTGACGTTTTGTGATATTATTGCAAAGAGAAAAGAAAAGTAAAGAAGAGGGCGCGAGTGTTAAAAATCGTTGGTCGGTCGATTGAGTACTTTCTATTTTTATCGGTTTGGTTCCTGCGCCAGTCACACTTCACCCAGCCAGTGAGGTTTCAGACAGTGAATCGGAAAAAAAAGAAAAGAAAATTGTAAATCATTTTGCCGACATAAGAAGTCGTAAGTGAACGAAACTCTAAAGATCGTCCAATATAATGTCAGAAAATGCAGAAACGCACTCAAAATCTTTAATTTCTAAAACCCGATCCACTCATTCAGCAAACTCTGTCAATGGCTGCTCACTCCCGCCCCATTCCTCCATACGAGGATACCGAGCTTTCTATGAGTCAATGCATAAAGATCGATGAGCTGGGTCGCGGATCTTACGGCACTGTGTGGCGCGTAATGGCTCCGTAAGTGCTCACGTACTGGACAATTTTATAATGGATATATAGATCCTCAATTTTATTATAGATCTCTTAACTGCTACACTGACTTCAATTGATCTGTGAATCTCTTTGTTAGTTGCAGACTGTTGGCTTATTTATTTATTTATTTTTATTTTTAATTTTTGATAATTGGGGCTTCAGGGTAGATTTACATATCGAAAGTGAAGTTCAGGTGTCAGAATGTCAAAATATTTCCTTCGTGCGGTAATATTTTCTTGATATGTAGTGCTGAATCGTTCTAGCAGAGTCATAGGGCTGAATCGAGTAGGTTTTGGAGGAATACAAAATAAGATCAGGAAGTAATGATCTTAAATGAAAGTTGCTTTTATTATCGGAAAGTTCGCGACTTCTTTGTCTGTTATATGTTTGAAGTTTTATTATCGCATTACCTTTAGTGTGAAACAATATAATGAGAATGCCTCATATTCACTTCGATTCATGTTCGCTCTAATTCCAAACTGAAATTGTCAAGGAATTAGTTAACAATGTATATCAAATGTACACACAAACACAAGCCTCTTGGAATTATGTGGGGATGAGGCTCTGGAGGATTCCAACCTCTAATATTATGTTAAAATATGAGTATCTAACCCAAAATTGACTTCTCATTTAGTTGTAATTTTCGATCTGGTGGCTCTGCCATTCAAGGCAGCAACTAGGCCGCTGAATTAGTTAACAGCTTTCTTATTGAGCCATGTTCTAGTCAGAATCTCCGTCAACACCGATAGTTAATACCTCTACTCATATAAAAATCTTATTAAGAAAGTGGTTCTATATATCTTATCTTTCCTTCAGTATCTGATATTTCATCACATCTTTCTTGATTGTGATTTCATGTTTCCCTGCAGAGGCGGACGCTTCTTTGCTGTTAAGGAAGTTTCCTTAATTGATCGGGGAACTAAGCAGCTTGAACAGGTGACACCGTGACAGAGGCTTGTGTTGCGTCATTTGTCCTGATTTTGCATGTCTCTTTTACTCAGCTATTAAGCGCCCGTTTGATAGCCATTTCAATTTTATAGTTTTTAGTGCTCAGTTCTTGTGCTAAAGTGTAGAATGAAAAGAGGGAGAATGGTGTTGGAGTTTTGAAAAGGTTTTAAAAATTTTACCGTTTTGATTTGTTTAACTATTTTGGTTGGTTTATTTTACTTATTGTACGGGTTATAAATATTTAATTTTCAGATTTTATTTATATATTGAATGCTTTAATTTTTTAGTTTAATGTGGTGACGGTTATATGTTCTTGAATGCCTATAAAAAGCCTCTCCTCATCCACATTTGAAACTGTATATACCATACTACCACAATATGAAACTACCATATAACACAACCATTACCACAATCTGTTTCTCTCCTCTTCTATATTTCGTACTTTCTCTACTTATATTATTATTTTTGGGCAACGGATCTGTGACTTGGAAACTTATATATTCGACTGTGAACATGCTCATAGCGGACCTTGAGCTTGTGTATTGGAGGTCATATTTTGGAGTCTTGTAGACCATCAGTACCTGCACATAGGGAGGCTACAAAGGCTTTAGGACAGCGTCCTTGACATGTTTCACCATACCAAGGCTTTAGTTTTCACTTTTGTTACTCCTCCTTCCCATCCTCTCTCTCTCAATCTCATCATAACTTTCATTCTCACTCTCATTTTCCTTTATACTCTAACATAAAAAATGAAAACTAAAAACTAAATTTGAAATGGGTATCAAATGGGCCCTAAGTAATTCAGTAATTGTGTATGATGGGAAAGGTCTGACTCATCATCAGCCATTAACTCAAGATCATGATCAACGGCTTAGTCAAGATCTGACTGAATGACTGTGATGATGAGTTAGAGCTTCCTTCATATGATTAGAGAGGTCTGCATTGATTACTGTTTCTTTTATATTTCTTCTCATTCTTGGTTTTGTTTCCTATATTCCAGGAGATTGCACTTCTGAGTAATATTCAGCACCCGAACATAGTTCGATATTATGGCACAGATAAGGTACAATCTTTTGTTGTTGCTTTTGAGCTTGAATTTGTACACCAAAATACACACTTATCCACCAAAGTAACACTACCCTATATATATATATATATATAGGCTTAACTAGTGATTTAGCCCCTGAACTTGTACCTAAGTTTCGTTTTACCCCATATTCTTTTTTTATTAGAAAATTAAGGACTTGAACTAATTTTTTTGCCAATTTGCCCCCCGATGTCAAAATCTGCCACTTCCCATCCATTATGTCTTTCAGTTGGTGTTTTGGTGGAGATGCGAAATGATAAAAGTAACCTCCAACTTGGCCGCAGGATGGATGTGAAGTGGCAAATTTTGACGTCCGGGAGCAAATTGGTGAAAAAAATTAATAGATGTGTGTGTGCGTGCATGTGCTCATTAGGAAACAAATGGCAACAAAGAATAGGGATATAAAACAATAGAAACCTGAGATTTTAAGGGCCCTTTGTGAAACTTAAATGGTGACATTCCACACTTTAGTATGTGTGTGTTGAAATTATTTATACGTGCATAATGAAAGCTTTACTCAGTTGGAAACAAATGGCACCAAAGAATAGGGATATAAAACAATAGAATCCTGAGATTTAAGGGCCTTGTGTGCAGTGGCGGATTCACCATGGGGTCAGACGACCCCATGGCAGATCTGAATTTAGTGGTAGGGACTGGTTTTTGCCCTTGGCAGCCATGGAAATGACCCCATGGAGAAGAAGAAGCTTCGGTGGGCAACTGGGGTTCTTTTGTTTTTTTTTTAATTTATAAAAACTGCTTGGCAAAACGACTTCGTTTTGGCCAAGGCAATTTTTTTTAAATGACTTAGACAAAACGACGTTGTTTTGGGCTAAGACTTAAGAAAATAAATAAATAAATAAAGGGGGCTGCAGCTTCTTAATAGCACAGACCCTAAAATAGACCTCCAAAATCTCATTTTTCCTCAACAACCCTAACCCCAATCTCACCAAGACCTCCACCACCATCTCAATATTTTTTTCATCTTAAAAAATTATTGGGTAGTTTACACTATGACCCCATGAGTGGCAATTCCTGCATCCGCCACTGCCTGTGTGAAACTTAAATGGGGACATTCAAACGAACCAATATGAAAATTTTGTTTTGTTTTTGGTTTTTAGTGGGAGAAAGTACTTTAAATTTGAGATTGATAAATAGAGTTTCATATGTGCACAGCTATAGTGGTTTTAGTTGATGTGCCTTTTTTATTTTTGCTATTTGTTTTTTGTTTATTTTGTTTTTTGCGTTACAACATGCAACTATAAAGATACTAATGATCACAAAAATATTCATTGAAGACAACAAACCAACTTCACCAAGCACATAATTATGTACATGTATTACATGCTTGCATATATATGCATAAAAAAAATTTGGTGGTCCTTAAAAGTTGAGGAAACTGTGCGGTGGCACTACTTAGAATCGCCCCATCTCAATTTCACCTCTTTGACAACCAAAACATCCTCAACAACATTTGGTTGTGCTTTTGGAAGTTCGGCTTGTTTCTCCGTTGAAACAGGAATGACTCAAAAACACTGAAAAAATCAACACTCACAAACTGAGTGAGTTATGATATGGATGGCACTTATACCACAAGCACAAAAAACAATCAAGAAAGTGCTAAAATATGAATATGGATTTTGAATATGTTTGGTTCTTATTTCATTCTTCTCCATAAGGAGGTATATATAAGAGTTCACATGAGTGCTTTACAAGGAATTAGATATAGTAAAGGATTAGGAAAGTAACTCCTAATTATACAATGATTTGACAACTATATAAAAATAGGAAAGTAAATACTTTAATTAACCAAGGAAATAAATCTATGAAATAGGAAAGTAAATCCCTTAATTAATCAAGGAAATAAATCTCCTTGATTAATTAGGAGACTCATTTCAACACTCCTCCTCAAGTTGGTGCATATACGTCACAAATGCCCAACTTGGTAAGTGAGTCATGAAATTCGTAGCACCCAAGTCGATAATCCATGCAATTCAGGCAGAGTCTTTGGCGACCGGTCGTTTGCTTCGGGCGATCGGTCGTTTGCTTCGGGCAACCGGTCGTTTTGAGTCTGTAATAAGAGAAGTAAAAAAGTGATATGAGAATGTGAGGGATTTTGATTGGAGGCATTTGATTTGAGGAATTTGATGTATGAATTTGATGTAGGAATTAGATTTGAGAGGTATGTGTATAAGATTTGAGGAATTTGATTTGAATTTGAGGGATTTGATTTGAGTATGAGAAATTTGAGATAAGGCATTTGAGGACTTTAGATTTGAGGGATTTGATTTGAATTTGAGGGATTTTATTTGAGTTTGAGTATGAGAAATTTGAGATTTGAGTATGAGAAATTTGAGATAAGGCATTTGAGGACTTTAGGGATTTGATTTGAGTATGAGAAATTTGAGATAAGGCAATAGAGGACTCTAGATTTGAGGGATTTGGATTTGGGTTTGTGGTTCAAGAAAATTCAATACGATACGAGGAATATGGTATGAGGAATGTGATTTTGGATACGAGGAATATAAAGAACAAACCTTGTAAACACGGCTAAGAACACAAACCCTGTGAATTCGGTTAAAGGACACAGAAACCTTGTGAATACAGCTAAAGGACACAAACCCTGTGAACACGGCTAAGAACACAGAAACCCTGTGAATTCGGTTAAAGGACACAGAAACCCTGTGAACACGGCAAAAGAACATAGAAACTTCTCTTCAATTCTCTTCTCCCCCTGAAGAGAAGGGTATGTCAGAATCAAGAAAGAGGCAAAATCTCCATGATAATGAGAAACATATCCTTTTTCACTCCCCCTCCCCCCCTTGAAGAGGAGAGGAGGAGAAATTCTGATATGAGAATTTAGAGACAACCAAGGATCGATTGCTCTGATACCATGCTAAAATATGAATATGGGTTTTGAATATGTTTGGTTCTTATTCTTCTCCATAAGGAGGTATATATAAGAGTTCACATGAGTGCTTTAAAAGGAATTAGATATAGTAAAGGATTAGGAAAGTATCTCCTAATTATACAATGATTTGACAACTATATGAAAATAGGAAAGTAAATCCCTTAATTAACCAAGGCAATAAATCTATGAAATAGGAAAGTAAATCCCTTAATTAATCAAGGAAATAAATCTCCTTGATTAATTAGGAGACTCACTTCAACAGAAAGATACACTGAATTAGATCAAATATCATTCATATTAATTCTCACTCATGACAACCTACACTGCGTCAACCTAACACTCCCCGCATTAGCAACAACTAGGTATTCTTCTCAGTAAGGAGGACTATATAGGAATTTACAAGTGTGCTTTACAAGGAATTAGATACATTAATTAAGTAGGAGAATATACCTTAATTATACAAGGATTGTCAACTATATTGAAAGAAGTAAATAAATCACTTAAATAACTAAGGAAATAAATCTCCTTTATTTGATAGGTTAACTCACGTCAACACTCCTCAAGTTGGTGCATGCACATCACTAATGCCCAACTTGGTAAGTGAGTCATGAAAAACTCGTTTAGGGACATCCTTTGTCAAGACATCCGCTAACTGATATTTTGACTTTACAAAGCAGATGATCTTGTTCTCAAATTTTTCTTCGATGAAATGTCTATCCACCTGAACGAGTTTTGTTAAACTAGATTATGAGCAATATTAATCGCTGACTTCTTGTCACAATTTACCTGAAAGATGTTGAAGCAGCTAACCGTAGTATATTTGATCTATTTCTCTTGTATCCAAAAGTATTTAGTATGAAATACTAGGCAGTATATTGGCTTGTGAAACATTTAGACTATTAACTTAGGATTCATTCTCTTGCTGCTTTTCTGATGCTTCACTATGGTTTCCTGTTGAACATAAATTTTCTCATCCCGTGCTTTAGGTTATTAGGCATTGGATCTCCATAGCCCTTGTACTTGTCTCAAATCTACTTGTTTGTGAGCACCATTTTGTTGTTTATATACATTGTCTAAATAATCTTTGCAGGACGAATCAAAACTTTATATGTTCCTGGAGCTTGTAGAGCTGGGAAGCTTATCTAAACTCTATTCGAAATTAAGTGACTCAGGATTAGGTCTCCCAGATTCTGAGGCCTCTAAATACACAAGACAGATCCTGCAAGGTTTGGAGTATCTTCATTACAAGAAAGTGATTCACAGGTACTTCATGTGACATGATGTATAGCTATGGTTAATGATGTTAGATCATTAGAAGATTCTGTACTTCCCTATGAGCATTTGTTACTTGGAATATCACCATATCATGTAGAGTCATCCTAAAAAAGGAGAAATAAAAGAAGAGTGCCTGTGGGTTAACAATGTCCTTATTTGTCGAGCTACATTCTCAAATCTCTTCGTTTTTTGTAATAAGGGACATTAAATGTGCAAATATTTTGGTGGATACATGTGGATCTGTGAAGCTTGCTGATTTTGGATTGGCAAGGGTTTGTCTTTCAATGCTCCAAGCCTTTTCTGTTTGTTGCCTTCAGTAATTTCCAGAATGCATGATGGTGAATTTTTGTCCTCAGATAATCGAAGGGAGAAGCAGTCATTCGTTCTGTGGATCTGAATGCTGGATGGCTCCTGAGGTTAACCCTTTTTTCTTGTAGTGATATAATATGTATTCTGTTACCGTCTACGATGATATGAGCTCTTATCAAGTCTTCTAGAAATTTTCTACAGTATTTGCGGACTATTCCACAATTGTGTAAGATGATATGTGGGCTCGTAGATTGAATATCATTTTTTATGTATTAGGTAAAGGATCTAATGATGTTCTTTATTTAAGATCATGCCTAGACTTTAAAATTTTAAAATCATGGAGTTTGTTGTCGTGTCTGAATTTTTCAGAATTTATGCTTGTGCAGGTTCTTCGGGAGAAAATAACAGGCCAAGGTTATGGGATTGCAGCTGATATATGGAGCGTTGGTTGCACTGTGTTGGAGATGTTAACCGGGAAGGCTCCGTACCGTCGGTGGGAGTTTGACGGGGTACGTACCATGATTTATTTATGTAAATTTGTATTATTTATGATTCGGAAAGATGATGATGATGATAGATCTAATAGCTCTGACTGATGCATCCTCTCTTTGACAGGAACGTGTGTTATATCGCATCCTCCCTAACATTCCTGATTCTCTCACGAAGCATCCACTAGATTTCATTCAGAAATGCTTGCAAATTGATCCACGTGATCGTCCCACTGCTACCCAGCTCTTAAATCATCCATTTGTGCTGGAGGAATGTGCTAGAATGACCGACCCACCCACCTGTCAGACTGCTACCGAGCTCTTAAATCATCCATTTGTGCAGGAGTAATCTGCTAGAACGACCGACCCACCCACCTGTGCAACAAGTCAATCATGCTGACTTCCCTCGTCGTCTCGCTTTTACCTATAAATAAATATAAGTAGGTGTGAAAGCGATAAATGTTGAAAGTAGGTGGGCTTGTGTGATGCACCATACATTCCTTTATGATATTTCCAGATTTTAAAAAAAATTTGGTTACCTGTTATGCAAGTTGTCAAATTGTTTACTTATATAACTCTAAAGTTATCGTTTCAGACTCTTTTTTTATGAGACATGTTTGACTTTTTTTTTCTCTTTTGATTTCGATATATCACCTCATTGTAGCTTTACTCAAGTTCATTATGAGTTTCTGGTTTTATTTATATGAATTATGATGGCTAGTTGTGGTTAATTCCTCTGTATTTTATGCCTAGTTTTTAAAAATCAATTGAGGTTGATAGTTTTAATTTTTTGTTTCATAGAATTGGTGAATGCGCATCAACATTTATTTGAGAGCTTGAAAGTCTTTATCCATCAAATTTTTTCACCTTGAGTTTTGTCTATGTAATTAGTTGAAATCAATTTCTAGCATAAGAACTATATTACTTGAACTCTATGTTACATGGTTGTAGTTTTGTAGACATCCACAAAATATTATAAATTTATATTCTTTTCCTAACATGGCCATGGATTTTATAGTACATTGTTAGGATTACAAGTCAAGAAAAACAAGTATAAAAGTAGAAAGTTTACAAGTTTTCTCGTAGATTACAAGATTTTCAATTGTTTTTACAAGGATAATGACATAATTTTACTCCTCAAAGTCCATTCTTACTTGGTACTACGTGTCATTTTCTTTGTAAATTAGGGTACTATAGTGTTACAGATTAGGGTGGACCATAATGTTGTTACAATTATTTCAATTATTTCACAACATTTGCAGATTCTTTCATAATTCATGAGTTATTGGACAAATTTATATAAATCCAATTGGCCAAATTGAAATTGTTTTTTTTTTTAATTGTAACCAAAAATAATTTTTGAACATCTAAACTATTCTTTTTGTTTTGTTATTTCTTAAATGTGAATAAATTACTATAAGGAACCAAAAAACGACTACATAGTATAACTCGTTTACGTGTTATACCATTTTCAGATCTCTCTCTCTCTCTCCCTCTCTCCCTCTCTTCCTGTGTCATCTCCCTTTCTCCTCCCCTTTGTTTCGACTGACACTGACAAAACCCCCCAGGCACTGTCACGTCGGCCACCCAGCCACCGGACTGGTCAAGTTTTGACGGGCGTCGCACCCCAAGCCAGCTTCGACCTTCCTCCTACCTCTGCTGCTACTGTTTTGCCGGAAAACCCCGGTTTTGATCGGATTTTTACTCGGTTTTCCAATCCCTCGATCTCTCTCCTCCGGCCCTCAAATCCTTCAATTGAGGTATGGTTTTCTAGCTATTTTCCACGATCTAGTTGTTAGTTGGGTAAGATTTCAGAATTTTTGAGGTTCAATTGGTTAATTTCGGAGTTATTTTCCATGGTGCAGAAATGAAACTGCGATGCAGAAACTGACACTGCGATGCAGAAAACGAAACTGTGATGCAGAAAACCACAGAAACTGAGATGAAGAATCGGCTTCGATCGTTTGTGGTCTTCGATGATGGTCGTGCGAATAGGTTGGTGTCTTCGATGATCGTTGGTGGTCTGGAGGTTTCTGGAGGTGAAGTTGAAAGGTCGTGCGAATGGGTTGTGATTCAATTTTGGTTTCGGTTGATGTCGTTTTGGTTCAGTTTTGGTTTGATGTCGTTTTTCAGCTTTGGTTTAAAACTAAATACTGAAAATGGCATATGTTGTAATTTTCATATTTTGTAATGGTATTTTTGTTACATTTTGGTGTTTGGCCTTTTGCTAATTAGACTAAATTGTATTTCTTTCTACTTAATTAGTAAACTATATTATGGTTTAAAACTAAAGCTCCCTAATAAATATTATATGACCATACTCTGAAACCACACTATATATTCGTGCTTATTCTAAAAATAACTTTAAACAAATGTCTAATAATAAAATATGACTCATAGCATCTTCCAACAAAAATTTCCCATATGATCCTTCTCTGTTTTTTGGTTCATATCACGTAATATAATTGGTTCATGTTCCTATCAATAAAAAAATGTTATATAAGAATATATAAGAATATATACTTCAATAATATATATTGCACTTTATACTCAATTTATAATACATAAATATGATATTTACATATAATATATACAATTTCAATTAAAATACTCGAAATTTTATATAAGTATGTAACATAACAAAATACTTAATGAGGTAATGAAGGGGAAGAAAGTGATTGAGTTACCATCTTATTCGCTTCTCATGTACGAAATTTTAGAACTCAAGCTAATTCTAAAATAATTTGAGAGAAATGTCTTAAAACTAAAATTATATATTATTTCTTGTATATGACTCATAGCATATTCAAAATATGCTTTCACAAACTTATTTATATGCCTAAATAAATAATTTAATACATTTTTATCCTCATATTCATGTTCCCACAAAAATTTCCCTTATGATCCTCCTCTGATTTTTGGTTCATATCCTTGTTACATAGGTTTCCCCTTTCCCATCCATAAAACAATTGTTTAATAAGAATATCCACTCGTAAAGATAGTATTTACATATAATATGTATAATTTCAACTAAAATACTAAATTTTTTATTTATGTATTGTAACTGTTGAGGCCACCAAAATCCACAGTTCGGCCCAAATAAATTCTCGGCCCAATGCAATACCTTATCGAGAAGAAACTTGATTTGGGCACGCGAAAGTTCGCCAAGCAAATAAGCAACACGCCACGCTACAAGCTTAAGTGGGCCCAAGCCACGCAAGATGCCTGGGGCTTGCTTGAGTGGGTTGTGGTATGGATGGTAATAAGTTGACATGAGGCCCATTGATGGGCCAAGAAATGGAAGTCCCGGGGTTGCTTGGGAGCCACGGAACTCAGGCCCATTTCTTAGGCCCAAACATGTGCGTGAGCACAGAAGAGAAAATATCCCAACCAAAATAGCCTATTGACTCAACCAAAAAAGCCCAATGCTTGATAGAGATAGCCCACTTACTCAATAAACCAACTTGGCCCATACAATTACAATAGAAGAGCTGCAAAGCTCCAGCATCTAGCTGAAGAACAAAGCCACGAAGGGAAGTCTGGAGATCCACTATGCAAAGTTGCTGGGAAGTTCCAGCACATGGGAGGAACAAGTTTCAAGTAAAAACTTCCAAAGGACCAAGGGATATTGAAGCGCAGATCACCATTTGAACCAGCATGCATTCCCATTCTCATTCCCTCATCAGACCTGGCCATAAAAAAAGGAAGACAGAAAAGGAAGGAGATGGCTGAAAATGGGAGTTTTGAGGTAGCTATGGGAAAGGGCCTTGAGCTCCCAAAAATCCCTGATTTTGTGGGATTGGGCAGAGTGGATTTCACCAAAATAGGATGATTGAAGGGATGAGGGGAGAAAGGAAGGGAAAGACTTGGCCAAATTGGATAGAAGCCATTAGGGTTTCTTGGAAAATGGTAGCTTCCAGGGCCTATAAAAAGAGGCATTTCCAACCCATCATGACAACACACATCTGGAGAGCAAGCTTCCTCTCTCACCTACAAACTCAGTAATTTTCATGCTTTACATGCCCATCTCCCCCATTTTTCTTCTTCTGGCAGATTGTTTCAACACTTGACAGAGTCTCTGTCAAGCTGCCGGAAGAAACAATCAAGCCACCCATCCCTTTCTCTCCCTCCTTTCTCAGCCAAATCTTCTTGCAAACTTTCTCTTTCTTACCTTAACACTCCTCTTTTCCCCCAAGTACGCATAATTTTCTCTTCGATGCTAAACTCATGTCGATTTTGCTCCCATGCCACAAGCTTCTCATCCCAAGCCCAGAATTTATCTGTAAGCAGTCATTATTTTCGTTGGTGAAGGTAACCAAGGTGTTTCCTAAGGCTTTACAACCCTTTCGAAACATTTTGGGGTTTAATATTTGAACTCAGACATAAGGGGGATACTTTCTTCAGTTTTCTCCTTACGGCAGCCTAGGGCCGCAGTAGCTGCCAGAACGAAAAAGCCCCTACATAAATTGGCGACTCTGTTAAGGAAGAGGAAGAAGAAAGAAGAGTGAGAGAAAATCAGAAAAATCTGACTATTGTAATAGGGCCGGAAATGAGGCTTTACAAAGTGGGAACGATTAGAAAATAGAAAAACTGGTAAGTGGCGGCATGGGATTGCGCCGCGTGGCGCTCGGGCTTGCAGCTCCCCACTCCAGCGCATCCACTTGGCATTTCTTGTATATTTTATTCAGTTTTTTTCCCAAATATCGTTAAAAATACAGGAAAATTAAGGAAAAAATTGAGAAATTTCCTAACTCTGTGTGGGGATGAATACTTCATACGGAAAGTACAAACCCTGGTTTAGGAGGGAGTGAAAAAAAAAAAATTTGGGAACCAACCCTACATTCGGATGATGCAAATGAAAACCCTAATACACTTTGCAAACCCCACACTCTCATATGTTCGATCACATTAATCCCGTATCCAAATTTATTTGTCCTGCCCTTTTTCCGGATATGTCATCGAAGGAAATCCCGTCCCGATCCCTGAGGAATTTTTCGGGATTTTTTCACCTTCAATTTCGATTTTTAATTGAATATTTAAGTGGGAACGATTAGAAAATAGAAAAACTGTCGAGTGGCGGCATGGGATTGCGCCGCGTGGCGCTCAGGCTTGCAGCTCCCCACTCCAGCGCCTCCACTTGGCATTTCTTGTACATTTTATTCAATTTTTTTCCCAAATATCGTTAAAATGCAGGAAAATTAAGGAAAAAATTGGGAAATTTCCAAACTCTGTGTGGGGATGAATACTTCGTCAGGAGTTTTGGGTTAATATTTGGCAAAATGTTTTTTTTGAAAATTGATATGTAATTCTTGATGTTAGTGAGGAGGGATTTCCGTACTATGGGATTCAATATTTTTTTTTTTTGGTAAAAAATCTTAAAAATTGCTGGACAAATCCGAAAATAATGGGGAAATGTCGTAGATAGTTATAATCAAATTTTGGAAAAACCTTCCACTTAATTCGTAGATCCACATTGCGATATTTAAATAATTATGTTAGTGAAAAGGGATTACCGGATGACTTAATTACACTTCTGTTTTGTTGCAAATATAGTTTCAAATGCAGGACAAATCAGGAAATTAGGGGGATTTTTTTGGGGTATTTATGAGATCATCAGAGTATCTTAGAAGATCAAGGATGTGTCAGACATCCACTTGTCAACGAAGTCAGTGAAAGGATAATCCCTTTCCGGGTTGACAACACGCAACCTCCCTGCCATATGCCTGTCTGTCATCTTTAACGATTGACTCTTTGGGGGATATGAACCAGCAATTCCACATTTGAGACCACTTACTGAAACGATATAGGACCCAAAACCATAAACATACTTCAAATAAAAACAATACAAAGTTCACACAGTTTCACCTTTACATAAAAACACAAAAAACCAAAACAACAATTTATTAATAAATCCCCTATCATACCATGTATATACACCTTATATATCAAACGCAGTCATGAAGTAGAGTTCGCGCTGGATGCAGTACAGCTCCCTCTTCCATTTTCAGGGTTCACAACAGTTCCAAGCATCTACGTTGTCCCAGTCGTCGGCACTGCGGTCCCCGAACTCATACCACTTCCGATTACCCTCACAGTCAATGCAGTCTTGTAAAAATCCTTTGTCTGTAGTAAACTTTTCAAGCAGAGGAGGAGTTTTGGTGCCAGACATTGTATACCGACCCAGTCGCAAGCTTATTGAATCCCTGCAAGCTTTTATGTTCAGTTTCTTCGTTTTGCTGAGATGGCACAAAAACTCCAGCGCATTCTCCTTGCCCTCTCTAGGGTTCGACAGCCCTAGCAAGCCAACAAGGTAGGAGGCTTCCTCATGCCCTGCCGTAGCCGCCACCCGCAGGTTCTTCATGCCCTCATCATCTTTCAATAAGAAGAAGTCATGAATAGCTTCTCTGTAAATCATTTCTGGATTGTTATGTTCTTTGCACTTTTGCAAGAACTCAACAATTTTGCCTTCCTCACTTGGGTACCAGTCCTGATGCCACTGGTACTTATCCACTAACACTGTTGTCCAAACCTCAGGATCGTTGAGCATTTCTTTAAATAACTTGCAGGTTGCCGCCATGTTGTACAGATCTTTATGGGACTGCTTTGCAACCACGAGCAGCACCTTAAACCATGCCAAATGTGGAATATCCATCTTGGTTTAGGGTTTAGGGACTGAAAAGGGTGTGTGGAGAAGAGGACTAAAAAGGGTGTATGGAGAAGAGGACTGAAAAGGGTGTGTGGAGAAGAGGGACTGAAAAGGGTGTGTGGAGGTTTTAAAAATCAAGGTGTCGTTTGGGGACGAAGAAGGAAGTGCCGCATATAAACCCAACCGGCGTGACCCACTTGACAATTGACGAAGACAAGGGTTTAGATCAGTTTCAATTATATTATTAGTTTCCCAAGCGCTGTGACTGAAACGACAATTGACACTTATCGCTGAAGCTGGAGGGACTCAATTGGTTACGGGCGCTCCCATATTGAGAGCATTTATGATACCAGTTGTCACCGGCAGCAGTCACAAAATTATAAATGCTTTTCGTCATAATTATTTTGCTCAAATCACATCACCACTTTTGAAGCAAATGACTGAGTTACATTTGTACCTGACCAAGTAATCAGCTTCATTTTGCCAACCTTGAAAGTAAATATCAACGCACCATTAACAGTAAAGTAAATGATCACATTGTATATGGTTCTAATAATGCAAAAATGACATTAGAACGAGTGAAGGTAACTTGCATTTTAACATTAACAACTAAGCAGTTGCTTCTTGCTAAATATGGAACTAAATATGAACGCGTATCACCAGTACAGCAAAAGAAAACTGTGGTTATGATACTGATAATGCAAATATGACAGCACGCGTTCTCAAGGTAACTTACATTTCAACCACGCCGCGCGAACACTTAAAGCTCCGCAAATATGATACTTAAATTGTCTGATTATCACCTATAAAGAAAATGAAACTAGTGTGTCTGATACTAATAATGCAAATATGACTTCACCACGGAAATTAGGTATCTCAAGTGGCGGCTCCCCAGTCCAAGTGAACAAATTCATTTTGGCGGGTAAAATTAGTAAGGGGATTGTTGTATAAATAACAAAGTGATATATTTAACCTCACATTGCACCACCAGTTGGGCACCAACGTGACTTGGTCCAAAAGTAAACTCATTAATTATAAAATCACACCTAAATAATAAAAGATATCCTAAAACTACCTAAATAAGAAAATAACAATATATCATGAAATAACTAATTAAATGGTACCTAAAGCACATTTGAAAACACAGTGTGGCACCATTTACGGTTTATGGTTCAGCATAGTATCAACAACATATGTTGACGGTTGCGTAAAGGTTGTATTTGAACCCACTAAAAATAACTTTTTCTTTAATTTTAAGTCAAAAGGGGGAGTTGAATCATAAACAAGAGTTTGTTCATTGGGAAAATTAACTTATGCTTCGTATCTAAATATTGGGAAAAATTAGTCTTATTTTCTCCTTTCAAATGACACACAATATTATTATTGTTATTTCATTGGTCATATATTATATATTTCACACGAATAAGCACACCTCATATTACCATTTTAGGAACAACAGCTCCTGTGAGGGAGATCCAATCCAATCAATGCTAAAAACTATCCCATTCCTTTTAGGCATTTTGAAAAGAGAAATTAAATCTGTTGACAGAAAATAATGTCAAAATACTTCAATTAAAGCATACCCATTTAGCTTTACAAAAGTACCCATAATCAACCAAAAGCAGTTTTCCATAATTTCCACTCGCTCTTTCTTCACGTCTTACAGCTTGGATACATACAAGATACCATCTGAAGTGTCCAAACCAAAATGGTTACACCTTGAGGAGCGCACACAAACTTGGAACAAAAGCAGTCAAAATGAACGTTTACGCATTTTTTCCAAACAAACTTACTGAAAATAACGAAAATGAACGTTGTCCAGCGACGGTTTACTCCATGGTGATTCCGTCCCAGTTGTAGCTTGGGACAACACATTTTGCATACTCTCGGAACAGGTCAAATCCTTTACGTGCTTCTGCTTCCCTCATCTGCACTGCCTCATTCGACCCCCTGAACCTTCGACAACCTTTTCCTTTCGCAAGCCTAACCCTCAGTTTCATTAGTTTGACTAATCGAAGGTGTAATTTCGCTTGACTTTTCTCCTTTCCCAATGTTTCTTCATACCATCTTAGACGTCTCTTCTGTCGTTTTATTTCAATCAACAACGCATCGTACCGCTTCTGGCCGATACGACCTGCATCATCGTGGTCCTCAGATGAAAAGTAGATGGATTTCGCAAGTCCAACAGGAACATCTTCAGCGTTCTTATACTTCTGTGAGATAGGGTCTTCATTTTTTGGTGGAGTTGTTATAAGTATGGGGGGGATTTTCGTAGGTGAACCCATGGTGAGTTGAGGGTTGTTTGGACCAACTGGTGGTGCAATGTGAGGTAGAATATATAACTTTGTTATTTATACAGCAGTCCCCTTACTAATTTTCCCGCCAACATGAATTTGTTCACTTGGACTGGGGAGCCGCCACTTGAGATACCTAATTTCCATGGTGATGTCATATTTGCATTATTAGTATCAGACACACTAGTTTCATTTTCTTTATAGGTGATAAGCAGACAAATTAAGTATCACATTTGCTTCAAAAGTGGTGATGTGATTTGAGCATAATAATTATGACGAAAAACATTTATAATTTTGTGACTGCTGCCGGTGACAAATGGTATCATAAATGCTCTCAATATGGGAGCGCGCGAAACCAATTGAGTCCCTCCAGCTTCAGCGATAAGTGTCAATTGTCGTTTCAGTCACAGCGCTTGGGAAACGATTAATATAATTGAAACTGATCTAAACCCTTGTCTTCGTCAATTGTCAAGTGAGTTACACCGGTTGGGTTTATATGCAGCACTTCCTTCTTTGTCCACAAACGACACCTTGATTTTTAAAACCTCCACACACCCCTTTCAGTCCCTCTTCTCCACACACCCTTTTCAGTCCTCTTCTCCAACAACCAAGATGGATATTCCACATTTGGCATGGTTTAAGGTGCTGCTCGCGGTTGCAAAGAACTCCTCTGAAGATCTGTACAGCATGGTGGGAACATGCAAGTTATTTCAACAAATGCTGAATGATCCTGAGGTTTGGACAACCGTGTCAGTGGATAAGTACCAGTGGCATCAGGACTGGTATGGTGAAGATGAAGGGAAAATTGTTGAGTTCTTGCAAAAGTGCAAACAACATAACAATCCAGAAATCATTTACATAGAAGCTATTCAGGAGTTCTTCGTGAAGAATGATGATGAGGCGCTGAAGAACCTGCGGGTGGCGGCTATGGCAGGGCATAAGGAAGCCTCCTACCTTGTTGGCTTGCTAGGGCTGTTGAACCCTAGAGAGGGCAAGGAGAATGCGCTGGAGTTTTTGTGCCATCTCAGCAAAATGAAGAAACTGAACATAAAAGCTTGCAGGGGTTCAATAAGCAATCGACTGCGTCGGTATACAATGTGTGGCACCGTGACTCCTCCTATGCTTCAAAAATTGACTGCAGACAAAGGATTTTTACAAGACTGCATTGACTGTGAGGGTAATCGGGAGTGGTATGAGTTATGGGCCCGTTGGGGCGACGATTGGGACAACGTAGATGCTTGGAACTGCTGTGAACCCTGCAAATGGAAGAGGGAGCTGTACTGCATCCAGCGCGAACTCTACTTCATGACTGCGTTTGATATATAAGGTGTATATACATGGTATGATAGGGGATTTATTAATAAATTGTTGTTTTGGTTTTTTGTGTTTTTATGTAAAGGTGAAACTGTGTGAACTTTGTATTGTTTTTATTTGAAGTATGTTTATGGTTTTGGGTCCTATATCGTTTCAGTAAGTGGTCTCAAATGTGGAATTGCTGGTTCATATCCCCCAAAGAGTCAATCGTTAAAGATGACAGACAGGCATATGGCAGGGAGGTTGCGTGTTGTCAACCCGGAAAGGGATTATCCTTTCACTGACTTCGTTGACAAGTGGATGTCTGACACATCCTTGATCTTCTAAGATACTCTGATGATCCCATAAATACCCCAAAAAAATCCCCCTAATTTCCTGATTTGTCCTGCATTTGAAACTATATTTGCAACAAAACAGAAGTGTAATTAAGTCATCCGGTAATCCCTTTTCACTAACATAATTATTTAAATATCGCAATGTGGATCTACGAATTAAGTGGAAGGTTTTTCCAAAATTTGATTATAACCATCTACGACATTTCCCCATTATTTTCGGATTTGTCCAGCAATTTTTAAGATTTTTTACCCAAAAAAAAAATATTGGATCCCATAGTACGGAAATCCCTCCTCACTAACATCAAGAATTACATATCAATTTTCAAAAAAAACATTTTGCCAAATATTAACCCAAAACTCCTGATGAAGTATTCATCCCCACACAGAGTTAGGAAATTTCCCAATTTTTTCCTTAATTTTCCTGCATTTTTAACGATATTTGGGACACTTCAGATGGTATCTTGTATGTATCCAAGCTATAAGACGTGAAGAAAGAGCGAGTGAAAATTATGGGAAACTGCTTTTGGTTGATTATGGGTACTTTTGTAAAGCTAAATGGGTATGCTTTAATTGAAGTATGTTGACATTATTTTTTGTCAACATATTTAATTTCTCTTTACAAAATGCCTAAAAGGAATGGGATAGTTTTTAGCATTGATTGGATTGGATCTCCCTCACAAGAGTTGTTGTTCCTAAAATGGTAATATGAGGTGTGCTTATTCATGTGAAATATATAATATATGACCAATGAAATAACAATAATAATATTGTGTGTCATTTGAAAGGAGAAAATAAGACTAATTTTTCCCAAATATTACATACGAAGCAAATGTAACTGATAGTTGTGTTATTTTAAATTAGATAATGAACATGAAGGAAATAGATGGAAAAGGTTTGCAAAACATAATGTTACGGTTGAAACGAAAGCGAGTTCAAACCATATTCCGAAGATGAAGTGTACACTCTGTATTATCACATCTTATGAAATTGATTACGAAAGTGAGTTGAAAAAACACTTTTGACGATTTATAGCTTCCCCCAGTTGTGTAATGCCACAAGGAGCTGGTATCAATTTTGGGGCATTTTTTCCGATTTTTCTCCTTGTTATTACCATGTCTTCAATAATTTTCCCCTAGTTGTGTAATGAAAATAACGAAATACAACACATGGCGGGACCTGACCGCATCAACCTTCGGTAGGTGCACACATGGACGTCAGTGACCATTCTCTCACCCTTCCTTTGCAAACATCGGGATAATAATTCGACAAATGCTACCACCTCATTGAAAGTTGAAAATTCAAAATTCATGTGTATGCTATCTGTGATTAATACGAGGCTTTAATCCGAGTTCAACCTAAATCAAATGTTCTCATTACTGAACCAAAAAACAAAACTGATGTGACAGATGGGGAAAACAGATAAAACAAACTGCGGAATACTCCAGGACATCATATATAAACGGTGTCGTATGGCTATGGGATACTCATTGTCGTACATCAACATCTTGTTTTCTTCCTGACTCTTCTTTGGAGTTGTGTTTTATGCATACAACGAATCCCCCAATCTGAAGAAACTGAAGATTTTTCAACATGTCAACCAGTTCATACGGCAATGCAAATCAGGGGGACTCCAATGGGTCATGGGAATATGCCCCCGACTATCTCAAGTCCCCTCTACCACCGCTGCCACTTCCAACCTCCTCGGCAAGCGAGGGCAACTCCGATGATCCTGCTCTGGAAATAAATGATATGAAGAATAAACTGGAACACGACTCCTCCTTGGTCCATTATTGGACTCAAAAGTGTGTCGGAGCTGAGCAGAAGTTGGCGTATTTGACGCGCCAAGTGAACAAAGCGCGTTACAGAAAAGAGAAGCACAGAATTCGTGGCCAAAGAAGAAAGCTCAAAGCAGAGGATTTGCAAATGACCCTGGAGGATGCTACGTACGAATCTTTGAGCATCCACAAAGGAGGCGACAAGCATGGGCAGGCAATGTCTGTGGCTTTCAACGAAGGTTTTGAGCAATTCCGACGGTTCGCTGTAGATGTCCACAAACATATTGACTGGGACGCCATAACTCCGTCTGCTGCACAGCAAATCATCTCCGGCGGTGTACACCCACCAGAGCTAGGCCACCAACCAGCCAAAGCCAACGATAATGACGGCTGGTAGCCATATGAATCGCTAGGCAATCGTTATTCACTTGTTTGTTTTTTGTTAATGCCATATCTGGGTTTGTGTTTACATGTTTATGCCTGATCTGACTTACGTGCACCTTATTCAGGTTTAAATCTGCTATCACAGCCTTGGGTTCTATGTTCTTACCAGAGTTCAATCTTATTTCTTCGATCACTAACTACTGGATTAGTAGAGTTCAGTTACTAATAGTGCACAAATTTTTGGTTTAAAAAATTGTCGGTGGGTCGATAAAGTTTTTCAAGATTATCTGACATATATATTCGGTTCTTTGACACATTACTGGCACATAGTGATGGTTTCAAGATTCCCTTGCTGACACACAGTGATGGTTTCAAGATTCCCTTACCTACATATTTCATTTTCCTTGCAACCGTTGCAAAGGTGTATAAAACGTTACCCACATTGCATGAATCCCAAACGAATCCTTTCAAACACTGGCTCCACGTTCTGAAAACACCAAAGCCCCAGGATGGACATCCACCTTCAACCAAAGATGGATCCGAAAGTTCGAGTTGCGCATAATTATTGCAAGCATGGTGACGTTCACGACCATCCTTGTGGGACGTGCAGGGATCTATTCGACGTAGGTCCAGAGACAATGTTCAATACTATCGGTCCCCGACCCCTTCTCCCCCAAAGCCCCCATCTCCCATTGTTTGCATTACCCCCAGACTGGTGCGAGGATTGCTACAATGACAAACGCATTCTAGATTGGGAGGAACGTGGCCGCTTTGAGTCAAGTGATGACTTTGATGCTGATAACTAAGTGGCTCTTCAAATAACTTATTGTTCACTTTAATGTAGTTTTTTTTATTTTATTTTTCCAGGGGGTTGAATGTAAGTCATGCGATACGTTTGTGACACTTAATAATTATCGAATACAAAAGTTACTTTGTTTTTGGGCGGTTTCACTGTTGCTTTTCACATACCTTAGTTCAGTATCAACATGAGGCACTTACATAAGATTCACTAACGGTTCCAGATGGTTTCCAAAAATACACAAATTGGTGTCAACAAATATTCAAACTCCGGGACCGTAAATGAAATCAAACTCTTGCAGAAATGACTCTGTCATAGTAGGTTCCCTGTCCTGCGTGCTCTGACTGGGCTGCAAATTCTCATCAACTGCAGCACCAACTTCTGCGTCGGAAGATGAAGAGCTGCAACATCGAAACAAAGAAACAAGTCAATAGCATTTCTTGTACAAAATTCAAACCCAGACAATTACATATTCACTTACCCGCTCACAAGTTTTGGACAACTCCGTCTATCATGATCAGTCTTCCTACATTCACTGCACCGCCGTTTATGTCTTTCCGTTGCCTTCTCTTTTTGTCCTTTCACTCTTCTCGCACGCCCTTTTGCTTTTACTCAATGGGGATCCTTAATTCTGACTTGGGAAGAACTAGTTCCGACCTCTCCATTGGGTTCTTCTTCGACACGAGCTCTTGATGACAACAACCTTGTAAGCTTCCCACGAATGTCGTCAAATGAATTTTCCAGCAACTCAAAACCTTCATCACACAACCAAGCAGAATCTATCAACTCACCTGCAACTTTGCAAAGTTTCGATCTCTTAATTAAAACCAAACCGTCCACGCAATCTTTAACTTCTTTGTCATTCTTATCATATACTACACCGCACTTTGCACTTTGAAGCCATCGTTTCACTATGTAATTATCTGGCAAGTGCTCCACCTGCTTCATTCTTAAAAATGCTAGGATGTGTCGGCACGGAATACCCCAAAATTCAAATCCTTTGCAGCTGCAATAAGCTTTATCGGCATCTTTATCATGCACAAGCTCCTTCATCCGTGTCACCCCCGGATTTACCCGCTCACTTACTTTGTACCTGCACTGGGTCTCATCTTGCTCTACAAGTTCGAACAAGCATAAAAGGCATTGGAAGTCTTCCCTCTCAAACATTTCAAGAATTTCCCGAGTGTAAATGCGTGCCATTTGATGTTGCATTGGTGTTCGAAATGACAGTGGAGGTTTTTCATTGGTATCAACATGATCAGCCATTAACTCCTTGTGCCTCTGTGAACCAACAGCTCTTTCAAAACGTACAATGAATTCCATCAATGTGTTTTTCCGGTTAATATATTGCTTGAAAAATGCATGACAGCTTTCAGCCCGTTGACTACTTGACATCCCAGCCGAAAACACATGTTTTACATATGATGGAACCCAATTCTCCCGCAAAGCATGCATCGAGCTCAGCCACGGATGGTCTTTCAGCCCATTGCTTGTGACGATTTCATCCCATTTCGCATCAAATTCTTCTTTCGTGTCCATACCCCATATGCATTTGCACATTTCCGAAAAATATTCCCCAATGCCGGGTTTCTCCATAAACTTTTTCAAGATATGCCATATGCAATATCTATGGAATGTTGTTGGGAGAGTTAAAGCAATTGCCTTTGACATGGCTGCATCTTGATCAGTGATGATCATTTTGGGTGGCTCACCTGGCATGGCTTTCTTGAATTCTTCGAACAACCATACAAATGAATCCGTGGTTTCACTAGTTAGGAATGCACAACCAAACAACACTGTCTGCCTATGGTTATTAACGCCTAACAAAGGCGCAAAGACCATCCCATAGCAGTTCGTATTGAACGTCGTATCAAATACCACCACATCCCCAAAAACCCATAAGCTCGTCTTGACCTTGCATCTGCCCAGAAAACATTTCCCATCCTTCCTTCCGAATCTACCTCCATATTGAAATAAAATGATTCATTTTTTCCTTGCTCAGCCAAAAAATGCTCCTTCAGCAGCTGTGCATCATGCCCAATCACCTCCCCACGCACGTCCCTTGCATAATTATAGATATCTCTCCTAACAAACCCAACATTTTCCAATCCCCCTACTTGCACCTCAAGAAGGCTTACCTGTTTATGTACAGGGATATTAACTTTGCTCATATGTGCACTATAGGCCTTTGTAGACTCTGTTAAGTTACGGTGAGATCTCAATAGATGGACTTTATCAACTGTGGTCATGTCATGGTTGTGTACCTTATTGAATCCTACAACAGTGTACTTATTCTTCTCGTTTACCTTCAAAGTCGCAAGTTTAGCCTTGCACCCAGTTCGAGTACAACCTCGCTGTCTTCTCTTGCGACTAACAGTGCTTGTCAACGCATACCCTTGTTTGCAGCATACATATTCTTTCCTTGTTACCTCTCCTGTGAATGTGCAAGTTCTCGTTGTAGAACACCGAATGCCGAATCCGGCTTTCGCGGCATACATATTATAGAAATTGAACACATCCTCACAGCAATCAAATTCAAGTCCCAATTTTGGTTTCAATTCTGAACTAACTTCCGGTGTCACCTGTCCTTCGCACTCCATTTCACAGTTCTTGCAATTTAACCCTGAATATCACATAAGAACCATCATATATGACATTCAAATCAATATATGTGAAACATTAAAGACCTACATACACACTAACGTAACTCGTGCTGATGCCCAATATTTGGCACAGGCTTTCAAGAGTTTTAAAATATATATCAACTAACATATGACATACAAATGACTCTCTAGTGAAACATTAAAGATATACATACAACCTAATCTGACTCATGCTGATGCCCAATATTTGGCACATGCTTTCAAACATCTTTACAATAAATATTAACTAACATATGACATGCGAATGACTCTCCGCTGAAACATTAAAGACATACATACAACCTAATCTGACTCATGCTGATGCCCAATAATGAAATTGACAAATACAGTATATGGCTTACCTCGTAACTGATTTCCAACTTCAAATTTTCGAAAACTATGACAACGTAACGTAGACCTTTTAGATCTGGACGTCAACCCCAAAAACTTTTCTTCTTCCTCAACCCCTGTTTCGCCTCGCTCAAGGATTTCAAAACCAACAGAGTAGAACCACAACGGTACGGTCAGCACTTTCCAACTCAACGCCAGTTTCGACGTTGCTCAAGGATTGACGTATGTCCCGACCCCAAAAACCCAACCACAGAGATGAAATTATAAAATCCAAGACTCCTTTGTTTCGCCTGAATGGGAAACCCAGAAAAATGAGGGTGCTCTCTCTTCAATGTTACAGTTCTTCCTCAATCAAAGCTGATAAAAAAATGGTTATTTTCATTGAACCGAGTGAACAGCTAGTTTGGAGGGGACTTCTGTTTTGGAGGGGACGTTTGGAGGGAGAAGAGAGTATTGGAGGGAGAAGAGAGAAGAAGGCCTCGTTCTAATACAACACTTACACTTACAATTGCTTTTCATACAGCCGTTAGATTGGATCCAACGGTGTTCTCATGTTATGTTCTCACATAAGCGTTCTCACTAGATCCTGACCCATTATAGGGCACCTCTCCTCTTCCTGCGTGCACGATGACAGCATGTCATAATGGGCTTCCAGCAGTTCTTCGGAGTTTCCCAGGTACCAATTTCTCCCTCCATTCTTTTCATTTATTATTTTCTTCTCTCCCTGCCTCTTTTCACACACCAGACCAAACTTCCCCTCCTCATTTTCTTTTCCTTCTCTTTTCTTTCTTCCAAGAACTCAGAGCGAGATAGTGAGATCAAAGAGAAGCCACCCGTCTCCAGCTGCTGGAAAGGGAGCTTGAGCCGAACCCGACTCCGTCATCCTCCTCCGTACGAAGAAGACCCACTTGCCGTTGCTGGAAGAGACTTCTTCGTGCATGTTTCTTTTCTAAAAATCTCTGATTTCCCCCTTTCTTGGTGCACGCGAGGCTATCCTTTGGGAGATTAACAAGGTATGCTCTTTTATCTTGTTTTTTCTTGGATCTATTGAGGGATTTGTTGGGTTCTCACACCCATGGATTTTGCTCTCCGTTTTGGCAGTCAAGCACCAAACTCCTTCTACCCATTTTGTCACCGTCGCAATTAAGGGTACTCACGGCATGGGTTGCTAGCAAGGAAAGGGCTCGCATCAGTTTTTATGTTTTCTTATTTCGATTCTTCCTTTCGCGAGCTTGCTGGAAGAGTGCCAAAATTTGTGAGAAGAAATCACTGGTATGGATTGGATCTTTTCCTTTTCTCCATTTTCCTTCCCCCTTTTTATCATGTGTTGGCCCTCTTTGCGCTAGTGAAGAGGCTGAACTTTGCACGATGTGCTTTTTTCTATGTAGGTGTATACGTCTCTGGCACAGGCAGGGGAATGTGCCAGAAGCTTGTGTCTCGTACCTCGCTGCTGGAAACTTTGAGCGCACCAATTTCGTAACTTGAGCATTTAGACTTTCATCTTGTTCTCTTGGTAAGTAGCTCTGCTCGTTTGCTAGAATCTCAGGTCCTTTGGCTTTGTAGGAATAGACATAGACTGGTGTTTGGCCTAGGCACATCCTTCTTGTGAACACATGCTTGATTAACCTTGGACCTTCGTTTATGTTGTGGGAAATAGAAATTGAACGAACTGCATGTTTTGTAATGCTTGAATTTTTTGCATTTTTTTAGAGAGAATTTTGCTTGCCATGGGAATTGCTTGTCGATCATGGAACGACAATTTTGCTGGCCATGGGATTGCTTGAGAATTTTGCTTGCCAACGGCTTGAGTAATAAATTGCATGCTGCTTGGACATTTACTTAACCGTTCCCTTTGGCGTGAGCTTGGCTTGTCGTGCTTGGCGCATATTTTGCATTGTGCTACGTTCTTGGCCCCTTTTTTATTATTGCATCACAAGCGTATGCTTGTAACCGCATGATTAATACATAAGATCAGAGGCTGTTGGAAGCTTGAGGAAAGCACCATTGGTTTCTTTTTATGAGCTTAGAGCTTGGTCATGGATAACTGTTTATTTTTTTGGCCCTATAGGGATAGACACAAACATGTGTATGATGGGTTTGCAAGGATGCTGTGTAACTCATAGGGATTTTGTTTTTTTTTTGTCTTTGTGAAAATGGTTACTAGGAGGGTAAATAGTGTTAGTTTGTAGGCACTTGCTTTGTGAAAAAGGGTCTGCTGGAATGATTGATTGAGCATGGAATGAGAACTTTGCTTGTCATGGGCTCGAGTAACAGATTGCATGATGCTTCGAAAATATATATATTTTTTGTTTATGCATTTCGCTTGGCATGAGATAGCTTGCTTTGCTTGGCATGTAAAGTTCATATGGCTTGCATGCTAGCGTGAAGATTGTTTGGCTTTAACACAGAGAACTAGCTTTATACTTTGCCCTTCTTTGTTGGCAATTCTTGCAGGGATTCACATAATATGTCATAATGACCTTTGTGATGAGTGATGGCCTATTTCCTCTTGCACGATGGGTTGAAGAAGAGACTTCATTGCTTAGAAACACTTGCCAAGACTGATCATAGGCACTGGGTAGGCTTGGAGGCTACTCTCATTTCCAGGTGCTTTGTATAGAAGAAATGCATGTTTCCGGCGGCTTCTCGGTTCTTTTCAATACCCTTGCAGCATCACTAAGGGCTGGTCAAAGTGTTTCGATCGTGAGTGGGCAAACCCAACTACCGAAGATGTTTT
The DNA here is from genome assembly GCA_005406145.1 of Prunus yedoensis. NCBI lineage: Eukaryota > Viridiplantae > Streptophyta > Magnoliopsida > Rosales > Rosaceae > Prunus > Prunus yedoensis. Next base: position 96,725 of record BJCG01002595.1, read on the forward strand.
GCGAATGATTGAAGGTTGCTAAGAAAACATCGTTTTTGACCCTACAGTAACGTCCTGGAAGGGTTTGAGCATGTGTCTTATTAGGACCTTGCGTGGACTTCCCGCTGGATACTTAGGAAAAAGCTATAGAACATGCTATTTTTAGAGCATGAGTTGCTTGTAGCATAAAGATGCATGCTCGATCCCTTCAAGCAAGAGTCGTCATTCAATGCGTTTGAGCCTGAAAGAAACACTAATTGGAGAGCCAGTGCCGTAAGCTACAAAACCTTCTCTTTGACAAATGATGCTACCGATAATGGCGCTTGGTGCGTGGTAGAAATATTGAAAGGATCATCTCTCCGCGCTTCTTCTATTCTGCTTTAGTAATGCGCTGTGATCTAGTTGAGGTACCCGATTCTCTTTCTTTGCACCGTGATATGCATAATTTTTTTTTAGCAAGGCTATATCTTCCAGCACCATCCTTCTCTAACCCCTGTCTTTATTTCACCTCGCAGGTCGCATTTCTTTGTTGTGAGGGGCTGGCTGGCTCGATGTGTAGTAGCTTTTTCTTTTGAAACTTCTGGTGTATCGCTCTTCAGCACAGTTGACTGCATTTGGGCTTGAGTTGTACCCCTTTTTTTTTTTGGAGAGCCTAAGCTCATGTTGTTGGAACCTTGAAACACAGCTTTGTTGCATACTTTCTGCCAGAATTTTTTGATTTAGAATGCTTGAGATATTAAGCTTCGGCTTGTCTTGTACACTTTGCTTGGTTGGAAATAATGAATTGTTGGGTTTTTGGAATGCATTGAGATAATGATTTCCAGCTTGTTTTGTACACTTCGCCTGATTGTAACTGATGGAATGCATGAGCTGCTTGAGATTTTAACAGGTTGGATTGTGGTAGGTGCAAGACACATGCTGCCAATTTTTTACAGGATCACAAAAGTGTTTGCCCCATTGCCTCTATGCCCCTTTTTTTTCACAAGGCCTTCCCTATGTGATTTGATTTTTCTTTCACAGCACCCCAACACATACGCTCTCTTCAAATATTGTAAGGGCTGGAATGATTTTCCTTGATAGCATGACCTTCCCTTCTGTCTTTTCAAGATTGGCACATTGATATTGCTTGTGCATGGTGCTTGTTAACAGCTTGGGATCCCATCTAAGTGGCTTTGCTCGGTATAGTTATTGCTAAGAGGCTTAGCTTTTTTAAAGAAAAGTCTGCTTGTGTATTTTTTTTTCAAAGAACATGGTTTCCAAAAGTTGCAAAATACTACAGGCTTTGCAAGGAAAGAATTCTACAGGATTTTTTCTTTTTCCAAAATACTTCATTCTCATTGCAAATATCATCTTACACCTTGGCATGCCATAATGGTGGTGCATTCTAAAAAAAAGTGAAAGCATATGGTTGAAACACAAAAGGAGTTCATTTTTGAAATAAATTTTGAAAAGCCAAAAGCAAAAGGATAGGTGCAAAAGCAACTCAGCAGTAGTAAGACTTTGAGCCATTTTGCATTGATGAATACTCCAATCAAATCAAGCCCCCAAGTATGAAAGGGCCAAGGAGTGGGCATGAATAGCATGAAAGCTTGTGGCTTGGCTTGGCATGTATTTGGCATGTGTTGTACTAGGTTGCCATGCTCTGCGGAGATATTTAATAGAGCCACAGCTGTTGCTTTACAGCATGCGGATCATAACCCAACTAATCAAAGAGTGATTTACGGCTCACAACCCATTACACTTTCTTCAACCTCTGTGAGATTATGAGAGGTTACGGCAGCTGTCTCTTGATAATCTTGCTCACCACATGAAGCCCCCAGGTGGCGTTCTTCCAGCATGGTGTTTGGATTTCTACGACAAGCTTGACCTTGTTCTTCCTCCAGCCTCTCTTCCAGCGGTGGTGTTTGGGTTTCTATGACATGGATGCATGAGTTGACCCATAGACTATATGAGCTTGGCATGGGGAATCAGAGCTTGGCTTGTGGTGTGGGAGCTAAGTGCCCACAAGTTTAGCATTAGAGAGAGATTTGTCTGATGGTACAGGAACATAAGTCTCATGCTCCTTGAGGCTTGAGGTGTAGAGGAATGTACTCCTCATCTTGGGAAGAATAGAGTGCTTGATAGATATATAATTTCTGCATGACCAAAGCAGATGGTGGTTAAAATAATACATGCGTTGCAGCTTGCAAATGAATATAATTAATGGATGCCGTCCAACATCATTACATAACGAATGAATCACATATCAATATTAAAACCAGCATAGGTAGATTTCAGTAATATGCAAGCATGGGATGCTTTGGCAATAATTAAAGCATGTGGTGATGCTCGTGCTTTTGGTGGTGTGTAAATGCCTAGCATTTGTATTCCTATCAAAGTGAAAGACAAGAAATAAAGGAAGCTGAATAGTCCAACTTTACTACGTTGGTATTGGCCTAAAACATGATATATCAAGAAGGAAATTTATCAATACATGTTTACATTTGAATAGATGACATGCTCGTGCTGTTTTTGCAAGTATAAATGTAATGGCATATGGCATGATAATATATATATATATATATATATACATATATATTATTGTGAAATCTAAAAAGCTAGGAAAAAAATGAATTTTCTTATCTTTTTTGTTGGCCTTCAATAGAGAGCATGTGGATTGTGGAACCGACATTGGCATAGAGAGTTGGAGCATCCTGCGGGCAATGCAAAAGACAGAGACGATGCAAGCAGTGTTCCCGAAGAGGACTTGTTCAATTTTGAGTTGAAGAGCATGCGTAGTTTTGTGCAAGATATGGCTATATTGTTCTAGAGTTAGCCAAGTCTCCTCAGTTGGCCAGAGAAGATGGCTTCTCTTTATCAGATGCTTGGCTTGTGTTTGGCTCTTTCTTTTTTTGAAAAAAAAACATTTGCTTGGCACGAAGCCCCCAAGTATTTTGGGTTTTGCATGTGTAGCCTGCTCAATGGCATGAATAATGGATTTGCTAAAGCTTCCAGGGCCTTCTTGCAAGATCTTGTTTTGCTTGAGAATAGAGATCTAACACACAAACAAATGGAGCTTGTGAGTAATCTATATTAGTCAACAAAAGGAAAAAATAAACAAAGAAAGAGAGAATATTCTTATCTCTTTATTTTCTCTGTTTTATTGCTTCTAGTCTTCTTCTTTGGAGGCATTGGTGAAGATGGCAGCCTGGTCCCCAGTGAAGTCGCCATTTATGTTGGGGTCTTTTTCTTCCAGCAGCCAGACGAATGGGCTTGGGCTGCTGTAAAGGATGAGCTGAGGAGGTTGCCCCTGTTTTTGAGTTCGAAGACCAGGCTCCAAGAGAGTTTTGAAAGGGTTTGTGAAAACCCTTTGAAAACACCTTGGTTCCCTTGCATGCTTTGTTACTGAAAATCTGTTAAAACTATGTCATAGAAGTACACTGTTAATACTATGTCATAGAAATTAACAGTATAACAACTGTTCATACCACTTACTGGAATCTAACAACTACAATCCAGCAGCATATGAAGCTTGATTCATATACATCATCATGTTGGCGGGGGGTTCAGGATAAGAAGCAAGTTTCTCATCCCTTGCATAGGAGGGGTTCAACAAGTTTTGGTTGCTTAAATTTTGGAAATATGTAGCCATAGCTTGGTTGGTTGGTTCCTCTGTCTCCAAAGCCAAAGCCTTGAGTTAACCTGCGACGAAATCCAAATCACCAGTCTTGCTCATAAACAAATTACCATTGTAGATCAATCACAGATTCCTAACATAGAAAATAAGAAACTCATCAAAAAGAAAGCCTAACCAAAATTACCAAAAGCAAAACCAGCAAAATGAAAAGGAACCACAGAGTGATCAAACTAGAACAGAAGCCAAATTAACCCAAATATCAAAATCTTCTTCTTCTTTTCCGGATCATCAGAAGTATGTAATGAACATGTTAACACAGGAAATTAATATCAAGCACTCAAATTCCATTCCATTCCATCACAAAGAAGAATAGTAACATAATTAATTAAAATGAAAGCAGCAGGAAAGCTTCGTGAAGTGTACCTGAAAGGTGTGCTCTGGGAATGAGTTGTGAAGCAAAAACAAGCAACCGGAACACTGCCAAAGCCGTTGGTCAAACTTGGGTGTATTGATTAATTTTCAAAACTCCAAAATCGATCCTAATTACATACATAAACAGCTAGATCACGAAGATTAGATGAAGTTTCATACCTCGATCGACGGAAACAACCGCCGGAGTCGCCGAAAATGACGTCGGAAAACTTGAAATCCACAGATCTTTCAGAGCTCGCAGCGGCGTCGTGAGTGGCTAAGGTGGCTGGGCTTTAGCCCAGACGTGATCGCCGGCCCTGGACGATCCTTTTCCGACTGGTCTCACAGCTTGTCGTGGTCGGAGCACCAAGATGGCCGCCAAAATTGGCCGGCTTGGTTTCTGCAAAAGCGAGAGAGACGAAAGAGAGAGCGCCCAAATTTTTTCAAAAAAACTGATTTAATACTAAAAGGGTTATAAAGGTATTTCATTAACTAATTAAACTAAAAATGAAACAACTGTCAGTTTTGGGTTTTTTTTGGGTGTGTTTATATACATTGAATGTTATAGGGTTTTTTTTATAGAACTATGTCTAGGAATGGGTATTTAACTAATTCTCTATTCTATAAATCACAAGTTAATAACTTTTTGACTTTTTGATAAGGTTAAATCTCAGTTTTGATCCTCTCCTAGATATACAGGTGTCTACAACCTTTAACGTTAACAGCAGTTGAAATTATTTTTTTGATGAGTTTTTGTTGGATATGTTAAAGACAATCTCTTATTTGTGTGTATGTGGCAATTGATCCTTTTTTCGGCATATTGACAAACTCTTTCCTGCAATATCTATATATATAAAGCAAAAGGTAGAGAATGGTGAAACATTCAAAATACCAGAAAATACCCTTGGTTAATCCATACATTAAGAATTAAAATTATTAATTAAATGAGGATAATATGGTAAATTCACACTTTTTCATATTTTAAAAAAATTAAAATTAAAAGAAAAATCAAATAATGAATCCTATTTTTATGGAACACAACTGCCCATTATCTTTTTTAATTCTAAAATAAATTTAAATTTATAAAAATTAAAAAAAAAAAAAGCCTTTTGCAGGCGCAGAAGTGCGTGCGGATAGGCTAGTATAAAGAATCATAGATGGTGTTTCCCTCGTTGTCTTAGAAAATACAAGTTCTGTTCAGTGTAAGCAGACAGGCTTGGAAATTTGGCTTCATATTTGGATCATTCCATCCACTAATATAATATTGTTTTGAAATCATTAATTTTTATCAATCTCCGAATGCCCTTGTTAAAACTTCTTCACACAATACCTTTTGTGACCATTGGCTTGTGATGTATTTTAATATCTGTTCCTTAAGATGCATTCAAAAATGGTTTGTGGGTAATTGAAAGAATAAAAAGTCAACAGTTATGCCATTAAAAAGTCGCAGGTATATTGAGAACAAGGGTTTGATCCACACACAATAATAAAGGCGCAGTCTTTAATGTAGAATTTTATATTATTTTGATAAATACTACGAGATGTCCCCACACCTGAAAGTTGGGATTAATCCTCGCTCGGGATTCGCCTTGGCCCTGGCCACAAAGTGTTTCCAACAGGTTTCGAACCCTTATCATTGAGGTACCAGGTAGCTAGCCAACTGGAGGTGGCAGTTTGCCAACCACACCACACCTTATGGAACCTTTTTTAATATACAAACAGTATTTTACTTAATCGAATTTAAACATGTTTTTCCACAGGCTAGCTCTTCACATTGGGCTTACTGCATCAAACTTATCCTTTATCTATCTCTTCTAATATAGCAATATACCTAATTAAAGTAAAAGGATAACCAGAACCAATTTTCCAAAAGATTATAAATAAATAGAAGTTAAATTCTAATACCACATAACTATATATAACACGAAAGGAATAACTAGTGATTAACGAAAGTTACAGCAAAAAGGCACCGTGCATGCATACTTTAGTGGTCTTAGGTTCGGCTGGCCGGTTGGCATCAAATATAAACATGGAAGTAGACAACCTTCCCAAGGATATGAAGTCTCTACTCTTTGCAAGTTCAAATTCAAATTTTACTAGAAAAATCGGCATCTTCCTCATCGCTCCGTCCTTGGACTCATCGGCAAAATAAGGCATACTTCTTGAGCTCCTAGATGGATGAACCTATATTCTATTTCCCGCGCTCGTTCAGTAGGTAAGAGACCATCAGGCAGGGACAGAGGTTGAAGACATGTCAATGATGTATGGTCCTTGGACATTAGATAGGTGTGTATAGATATACTCTTCCATTCATAATGACGATGAGGCTGAGGAGAATATTCTCCTCAGCATAAGGGTAGACGCATTACACAATTGTGGGTAACATGTGAAAATCAGCCAATTCCTGTCACTCATTTCCACCGCTAAAATTTCTTCATTGAACTCGAGTGGCAATTTAAAGCAGTTGGTGAAACGGTGCTCTTTCCATTGTTGGTTGGTGTCAGCCATGTCAAAGTGAAATATACTAGACGAACATGACACAAAGATATTAGTGCTTACAATTACACAATTGGTGGTGCATCTAAGATAGCGTCAGTGGAAAATTGGGGGTTCAGGCAGAGTCACCCATTCGCCTTTTTTTGGGTCCCACATCTCGAACCCCGGAGTGAAATGTATGCCAACTACGAACATTAAACTCCAGCTTGAGAGAACATATAATTTGCGGTCGTGCTCCACCAGGAGGGGGTAATTCTTCCCTTGTTGGAGTCGTTGAAGGGGACTGTTGTAGTTGATAAAGGGGTCCTCGAAATCCTTAGTGTCAAACACGTAAACATCTCAGCGAGGATGTGGTTTGAAAGAGCCGTCTCCATCGAATGCTGCTTCAATACCGCCTGCCAAACTATTTTGGAGCCCAAGACACCACAACTCATACGGGCGGGAAGCCTCCAACCACACATATAACCTACCTCACGGGATACTAGCTTTGTTAAAGAAGAAGATGTATTCAAAGGTAGGGCTCGAATACAGTAAGAAACCCAATTGCCCTCCTTATACTCACTGAAACATAAATACAATGTCTTATCATCATCACCTCTTGTATCTTTTACAGCCTTCCTCCTCTGCTTCTGCTCCTCCACATGTTTTTCGGTTTCTAAGGAGGGTGTATTCAATTTAGATTTTAAATGATTTTAAAAGAGTTATAAAGTTGATGGAGTTTAATTGAATTTAATTGAGTTTGACTGAATTCTACAAACTCCACATAGATTTTGACTGAATTCGTGTATAGATTTTAATTGAGTTTGTTAGAATTTTATTATTGATTTTAATGGAAGTTTATAGCGATGACGGTGGTGGTGATGGCAATGGAAGTGACGATGGTGGTTTGTAGGGGAGGTAGTGGTGGAGGAGGTGGGGGGTGGTAGTAGTGGTGGCGGTGGGAGTGAGGTGGTGGAGGTGGTGGTGGTGATGGAGGTGGTGGCGGGTGGCAGTGGCAGTGGCAGTGGCAGTGATGGTGATGATGCTGGCAGTGGCTGTGGTGGTGATGACGGTAGGGTTGATAGTGGGGGTGGTAGTGGTGGTGGAGGTGGGGGTAAGGGTGGTGGCGGTGGTGATGGTGGGGCTAGTAGTGGGGGCGACGGTGGGTGGTGGTGGACAATGGCGGATCCAGGATTCTCGAACCAAGGGGTCATAGTGTAAAAGCTTCAAATTTTTTTAAAAAGAAAAGAACACTAAAAAAAATAGAAAAATAGTACTTTCATCCAAGCTTCAATTGTACAGGACAATTTTTCTTTTGAAAACATTGCATTATAGCTTCATAAATCATTTATTTTTCAATAATTTTAGGCACTTTTGTTAATATCTGATCTAAAAGAGATTATCATTTTTTTTTATATAAAGAATGAAATTATAATGTATAGAGACTACAATTATCCTTTAAAAAAATTCAAATGAAACAAGCCCACCCTCCCACTTTGAAAAAGAAAAGAAAACAAAAAACAAAAAACAAAAGCCCACCCTCCCATTTTGTTTTTGTTTTTAAAACTTGGTCCAAAACAACGTCGTTTTGAGGCCAAGTCAATTAAAAAAAATTGACTGAGCCTTGAACCAAACGACGTCATTTGGCCAGGCTTGTTTTTAAAAAAAAAAATTGACGCGCAGCGCTTGCGCAACATCGCAGCAAGGCAGAAAGGCAGCAAGTTGGGACTTTCGTCGAGCACCTGGTATGCACACAAGAGGTCGCTTTGCTACTGTCCAAGGGGTCTTACATGGAGCCCACATCCAGATTTCCGGCATTCCAAGGGGTCGTGCAACCCCTCTTGTCCCAACGTGCGTCTGCCTCTAGTGGTGGTGGTGGTGCTAGGGGGTGGCGCCAACGATGATAGTGGTGGTGGCGGCGACGATGATGACTGTGATGGTGGTGGTGGTGGCGGTGACAACGATGACTGTGGTGGTGGCGGCGACGATGATGACTGTGGTGGTGGTGGTGGTGGAGGCGGCGGGGCGGCTATGGTGATAGTCATGATAGTTGGTGGTAGTAGAAGTGGTGATGAATAAAATTCATACATCTATCAAAATCTCTGGGGGGAAACAAAGATTTGTTATGGCGTAAAATTAGTCTATTATCAAAAGAAATCCACCACTTTTTTTATTTCCTTTAAAATCAATGAGTTTTTTAATATACCCCAAACTTTTATGAAGTCTTTTAAAGTCGTGATTGAATACATCCAAATTTGAATGGAGTTTAAAAAGTCTGAATTGAATACACCTAAAATTTTAAACTTCTTTAAAATCTTTTAACTTTTAAAATCTAAATTGAATACAACCCCCCCCCCCCCCTAAAGCTTCTTGCTCCGCCATCAGAATAGGTGTTTGTGCCTAATAAATCTCGGTCATAAACTGACTGAAGGGACTTCCTCTCGGCCCTAGCACCTACCCATGAACTGAAACGTGGCGATTCGTTAGGCGTTTTGCCTTCCTAAAAACAAAGGAAAAGCTGCGAAGGCAGGATCCTCTCGGCCTCGCAACGGCCGAGGCCGAAGGACGTAAGAGCCACGGCTGAAGCTATTAAGGTTAAATCGCCACGTGACAACAAGGTCCCACACTTCATTTAATGAAGTAACGCCTCTGACTATTGCAGCAAATCCACTAACCGCGAAAAGGCATTTAATGCACGAGGGAAGAAGGGAAGTGACTGAAGTCAGGGTTTAGTGAAGGAAATCAGGGTGGTAAGACGCAAACATTCTCACGAAAATTCTTATAGTTTGAGAGATTAGGTCACCAGCTATCAAAGCATTAAATGCGTCTCCACGGCCAGGGGTGCAGAACCCACGATCAGGGCAGCAGCAGAGATTCACCGGGATTTATGGGGTCATTCCATATAAAAAAGCTCAAAAAACAAAAACAAAAAAGGTTGAAAAGGGATAACCCAAAAAGAAACAGGACCAACCGAGCTGATGTAGTCAAGTAGCGCTGCATTAGCTTCCCCGTCCTTTGCAGGCGCGTCTATTTGCACCCCCAACGCCTCATCACTGAAATCTTCATTTAAAAAAAATAGAAAATTATATTCTATAAATACACAGACCTATACATATAAAAATAGAGAGAGAAAGAGAAGGACCAGTGATGGAGGCGATTTTGGAGCCAGGCTTGGCGTGGATGGTTATGGCGACTGAGGAGGCAGGTATGTACCGAATAGAGGTTGGGAAATTGTTGTTAGGGTTTACGGGCTGAGTTGACTCGGCCGGGTTGGCCTTGGCCTTGGCCTTCTTGGCTTTAGGGTTGGCCTCGGCGGAAGAGAAAAAGGCTTAGGTTTATTGATTTATATAAGAAGGCAATATATAATTATAATAATAATTCTAATCCTTTTAGGAATGGATAGCGTATGGTTGTAGGAAATTTGGCTGGTCAATAGGGTCCACATGGTAATGTAGTTTTGGCTGAATACTACTTTTGGCTGTAGGATATGGCCCATGTGGTAAATGACTTTTACCTTAGTGCTCCGTTTGGATGAAGGAATTGCCAATTACTTAGAATTCTAAAATGACGGAATTTAGATTTCCGTCATTTCAATTTCTAGCAATTGAAGATTTCAGTGTTTGGATTTATGCATGTCGGATTTCGTAAATGACAGAAATTGAAAATTTCAATGTTTGGATATCTCATGTAAATTATAAATGACATAAATTAAATATTTCGAAAGAAAAAAAAAACTGATAACCGACATAGAAGGTATTCCTCGAAGTATAAAATAACATATCGTTTGATGAACTAAATAACTCAACTTAAACAAATAGAACATATTAGCAAACCAAATCACTCCCCACGTGCAATAAACATCAACAACATACTCTCTTTTTCTCAATTGGGAGTGCCTTCAGCATATGAAATTGTTTGTCAATTTCACTAAGACCTGGTACTGCTTGTACTTCAGCATATACCTCTGCTGGATCAAGGTTCTTAGTATCAGCACGGATAAACTCTTCGAATCAGCAATAACATCTTTGACTAATAGAAAAATTAAGACTATGACAACAGTGACTTTAGGCATCAGTAAACACAAAGATCACAAAACCCATTCAACACATTCATAAATTTAGTCAGAAACACCCAATTTTGATAGCCATTCAGAAACCATGGTAACCCTAAAATAGAAAAATATAAATTGAAGGAGAGAAAGGCTTGAAGACTAACCTTCAAACTTGATCCAGAGAGACGTGTAACCCAAGAAGAACTCTTTCTCCTTCTCTGGCTCACAGTTTTTTTATGATGCTTCTTACTTCTCTAGCTTGCAGCTTTTTTTATAAAGCGACAAGGCAATCTGTTGTTCAGGGTTTCATAGGTTTTATAGAGCGACAAGGCCTCCAAACTTGGCGCTGTTTTTAAATTTGGCGCTTTTTTTTTTCATGAAAATTTTGGCGTTTTTTTTTATTATTTAAATTTTGGCACAACGGAAAATATGAATTCCCGCACTGTGGAAATTGTCAAATGACGCCTATTTTGGTGGAAATTAAACTCGGGAATTTGATGCCTCAATTTCCATGATTTTTTCCGCGCGTCATTTAATAAATTCCACGCTTAAATTGCCAAACAAGGGAATTGTCAATTTCTCATCTTAAATTCCCGACTTTTAACTAAATTCCGCGTTATTTTCCCTCATCCAAACGGAGGGTAGAGGAAATTGGGCTACATACTAGTACTTAATTTTTTTATAAAAAAATTTCAGTGGGGGCCAGTGATTGCACTGGTCCCCATGTGCCTCCGCCATTAGAGGAGTGGAGAGGGATTGGGGAAGCCGCTTAGGCAGGTGTAGTTGGGCATTTAAGGCCCATTAATAACTTTGGAGACATTTGAGGAAATTTTTTAGAATTTGTGATGATTTTTGGGTAGCATTTGATCTCAATTGATTAATATTACAAATTTGACCTTCGGATATAAATATGGGGAAATTATCAAAAAGTCCTTAAAATACAAATCTCAACACCACCTACGTCTTCTAATCTTCAATTGGCCTGCGCTGTACTCAGTAAACCAAGATGTAAGTGAGCAAATGTGACAGTTCTATAGTCAACACTTAGTTTCATACCTGGCAAAAGCACATCCTTCGGATAATTGAAACTTTGCTACAATACCCTCTTCACCGTTGATCCGTTTTGATCGACTCAAGGTTGACTTCATGTAGGACAAAATTACCAGAATCCAAAGTGGCTGGAGTACTTGGAATTGTTATGAGCATTTGGGTAGAAACCCAAAGTGAACTTCCCATTTGCAGAGTAATCTACAGTTTCACCTCTGGTTTCAGTGTGTCCATGCCGCTTGCACCACGAGTTAGTTAATTTGGTTGTATTGCTTTAATTGTGAACCATTGGATCACAGTCCAATGGACAGCTAGGATGCTTTCTTAGTTGTAGTGATGAATTATGCCAGGTGTAACTATCTCATAGGATAGTGAAATTGATGGTTAGATTTGAATGATGTAAAGAGGAAGTTTCTATTCCTAACAGATCTATCTTTGTGAAGCACAACTTGTGCGTGAGAATGAATGAGATTACAGACCCATTTTGCTTTCTTCTTTCTCTCTAAGTTTTCTGAGATTTCAGAACAAGATACTGAGCTCCATCTACCAATAATCCAAAATCAATCAGATAATAGTCTGAATATTCCAACATGGCCTCAGAGCCAGGTTCCTTCGTCTAAACTGGGCGTGGAATCTGTGAAATACGATTGAGCTATTCTTGAGCTCGAATCAATTCTTGAGATTGCGATTTCTCTGTGTTCCAAGTCTAATATGGCTGGATCTGGAGGTGGTGAGCTGAGAGCACCAATCTTCAATGGAGAGAACTATGAGTTCTGGAGCATACGGATGAAAACAATTTTCAAGTCTCATGGGCTTTGGGAATTGGTTGAAAAGGGAATGAAATGCTCATATTCGAAGGGAGCTGGCGAATCTGAAGAAAAGAAGAAAGAAAAGGAAGACTCGAGTGGAACCGGGAAGATTCTCACTGAGCTATGCATGAAGGATGCTAAAGCTCTGGGTCTGATTCAGGGAGCAGTTTCGGATGACATATTTCCAAGGATTTCTCAAGAAGAGTCTTCTAAAGGAGCTTGGGACATCTTGAAGCTGGAATTCCATGGTGATAAACAGGTTAGAAGTGTGAAATTACAAAGCCTTCGTAGAGAATTTGAATATACTAGAATGAGAGAGGATGAATCATTATCTGTTTATCTTACAAAATTGTTTGATCTAATCAACCAAATGAGAGGCTATGGGGAAGAGTTGCCTAAAGGGAGAATTGTACAGAAAATGTTAATTAGTCTGCTGCCTGTGTACGATCCCATATGCTCTGTAATTGAGCATTCAAGGGATTTAGATGTGATTGAGGTTCAAGAGGTGGTTGCCTCACTGAAAAGTTTTGCACAAAGATTGGAGAGACACCATGAGAACAAGACTGAAAAGGCTTTTGCTAGTCTGAGTGTTGATTCCAAATCTGCTAAGGTCACTGGAAATCAGGATAATAAGCATCATAAGAATTGGAAAGATAAAGGGAAAAAGTGGGATAACAAACCCATTGATGGAGCTAAAAATCCTTGCAAGCATTGTGGTAAATTGCACTTTGGAGAGTGTCGATTCAAAGGCAAACCAAAATGCTATAATTGTGACAAGTTTGGTCACATTGCAAAGGATTGTTATAGTAAGAAGCCTGTGCAGCAAGTTAATTATGCTACTCAGGTAACCAATACACCAACAATGTTTTATGCTAGTAAAGTGAGTGCTAGTATGGAAGGAAGCGTTGATGTTTGGTATCTTGATAGTGGATGTAGTAATCACATGACAGGTAAGGAGGATTTACTTGTTGATATTGACAAGAATGTGACTGCAAAGGTGGCAATGGGTACTGGACAGTTGGTAGATGTGACTGGAAAAGGAAGCATTGTGGTTGAAACTAAAGAAGGCAGAAGATATATCAAGGAGGTTATGCTTGTGCCGGGTTTGAAGGAAAATCTGCTGAGTGTTGGACAAATGATGGAGCATGGCTATCACTTAGTGTTTGGCAATCAAAAGGCTGAAATCTATGATGATGGTTCATACTCAAAATTGGTAGCAAAAGTTCCAATGAGAGGAAACAGGAGCTTTCCACTTAAACTACAGGCTGAAATGCATATTGCTTACAAGGTAAATGTATGTCAGTCATCTATCATGTGGCATAGAAGGATGGGGCACTTAAATATGGACAGTTTACAAATGCTGCAGAAACAAGATATGGTGATTGGTTTGCCAGAAATTACAGCAAGAAAAGGAGTTTGTGAAGGGTGTGTTCTGGGCAAACAATGCAGGGAAGGTTTTCCAAAAGAGACCATCACTAGAGCATCAACTCCTCTTGAGTTGATACATAGTGATGTCTGTGGTCCTATGCAAACAACTACAAAGGCTGGAAACTGCTACTTTCTCACATTCATAGACGACTGCACAAGGATGTGCTGGGTCTATTTTTTGAGGTATAAATCTGATGTTTTTACTGTCTTTAAGAAGTTCAAAGCCACAGTTGAACTGCAAAGTGGGTATAAAGTGAAGAAGCTAAGAAGTGATAGAGGAGGAGAGTATACTTCTAATGAGTTTAACAGATTTTGTGATGAAATGGGAATGGAAAGGCAACTTACAGTGGCATACTCACCACAGCAAAATGGTGTGGCCGAAAGGAAAAACAGGACTATAGTGGAGATGGCTAAGTGCATGATGTTTGAAAAGGGAATGCCACTTGAGTTTTGGGCTGAAGCAGTTAATACTGCAGTGTACATTCTCAACCGATGTCCTACTAAAGCTTTGGACAAGAAAACTCCATTTGAAGCTTATAGTGGAAGAAAACCAGGTATTAAACACTTAAGAGTGTTTGGTTCTGTGTGCTATGCACATGTCCCAAACCAACAGAGGCAGAAACTGGACTTGGCAAGCAAAAGGTGTGTGTTTCTTGGATATGGCAGTTGTGAGAAGGGGTATAGACTGTATAATCTTACCACTAGAAATGTGATCATCTCAAGAGATGTAGTATTTAATGAGGATGCTAGCTGGGATTGGAATGCACAGCAAGAATGCAGTGTTTCAGTTCCTCTCTCTGAAATGGTGCCTAACAAGGAGAATGAAACAAATGATGCAATCATGGTGCAAGCAGAGAACTCAGTTACAAATGATGGATTACCAGAAGACTGTGAAGAAGAATCTGTAGGAATTGACACAGGTTCACATGACATTGACCACACTCCACTGAAATACAAAAGCCTTGCAGAGGTATATGAAAGATGCAATGTATGCATCATTGAACCAGAAACTTTTGAAGATGCTATCAAAGATGTATCATGGAAAAAGGCCATGGAAACTGAACTTGAAATGATTGAGAAGAATGATACTTGGGTATTGGTAAAAAGACCATCTGACAAGCCAATAGTTGGGGTCAAATGGATCTATAAAGTCAAGCTAAATCTAGATGGGTCTGTTCAGAAAAACAAAGCAAGGCTAGTAGCTAAAGGCTACACTCAAAAGCCTGGAATAGACTTCAATGAGACATTTGCACCAGTTGCTCGACTTGATACAGTGAGAACCTTGATTGCCTTAGCTGCTCAAAAAAAGTGGAAGCTGTTCCAGCTAGATGTGAAGTCAGCATTTTTGAATGGAGTGCTACAGGAGGAGGTGTACGTGGATCAACCTCCAGGTTTTGTGGTTAAAGACAAAGAAGATAGAGTTTATAGACTCAAGAAGGCCTTGTATGGTCTAAAACAAGCTCCAAGAGCTTGGTATGAAGAAATTAATGCATATTTCACAACTGCAGGTTTCAAAAGAAGTCTTCGTGAGGCCACATTATATGTGAAAACTGCAGAAAGTGGAATCCTCATAGTTTCCTTATATGTAGATGATATCATATATACAGGAAGCTCTGAGGAGTTGGTGATGAGTTTCAAAACTGAGATGATGAGGAAATATGAGATGACTGACCTTGGTTTACTACATCATTTCTTGGGTTTAGGTGTGATACAAGCTGAGTCCTACATCTTCTTGCATCAGAAAAAATATGCAAGAACATTATTGGACAAATTTAGTTTCAAAGATTGCAAAGCTGTTGCAACTCCTCTTGCCATGAATGAGAAGCTATCAAAGGAGGATGGGAGTGAACCGGCTGATGAAAGAATGTATAGACAGATTGTTGGGAGTTTGTTATATCTAACGGCAACAAGACCAGATATCATGTTTGCTGCAAGTCTATTAGCTAGATACATGCATGGACCTACTAGAAAGCATATGGGAACTGCCAAGAGAGTGCTTAAATACATTCAAGGTACTCTTGACTTTGGCATAGCTTATGAGAAAGGAAAAGAGACAATGCTGGTTGGTTATTGCGATAGTGATTGGTCAGGATGTGAGGATGATATGAGGAGTACATCTGGTTATGCCTTTCATCTTGGATCAGGTGTCTTCTCTTGGGCATCAGTCAAGCAGAGCAGTGTAGCTCTATCCACTGCAGAGGCAGAATACCTTAGTGCAGCAGAAGCTACTGCTCAGGCAGTTTGGTTGCGATTTGTTCTATCAGATTTTGGTGAGGAACAAGCTGATGCTACTCCAATTTTGTGTGATAATACTTCAGCAATAGCAATAACCAAGAATCCAGTACATCATCACAAGACAAGGCATATAAACAGGAGGTTTCATTTTATTCGAGATGCGTTACAAGATGGAGAGATTGACTTGTTGTACTGCAAGATAGAAGAACAAACTGCAGATATTTTTACTAAAGCTTTGGCAAGGGATCGTTTTGAATATCTGAGGGGCAAGCTTGGAGTCATCTCAGCTAAACACTTAGAAGGGAGTGTTAAAGTATAAGTGTGTTAGCTGAGTATTAGTGTTAGTTAATTTGGTTGTATTGCTTTAATTGTGAACCATTGGATCACAGTCCAATGGACAGCTAGGATGCTTTCTTAGTTGTAGTGATGAATTATGCCAGGTGTAACTATCTCATAGGATAGTGAAATTGATGGTTAGATTTGAATGATGTAAAGAGGAAGTTTCTATTCCTAACAGATCTATCTTTGTGAAGCACAACTTGTGCGTGAGAATGAATGAGATTACAGACCCATTTTGCTTTCTTCTTTCTCTCTAAGTTTTCTGAGATTTCAGAACAAGATACTGAGCTCCATCTACCAATAATCCAAAATAATCAATCAGATAATAGTCTGAATATTCCAACAATCGCAACCACAACGTGTACTAGTTCTGATCCAAATAATGAATTTTTCTGCTGGTTGAAAACTTAAATTGGCTTGTGTTTGTGTTTACTGCAAATTATTCTGACCAGGGTACCTGTGTACGTAAGTCACGTTTCTATTCAAAATGGAGCCTGTTGATACATATTCACATGAGATGTATTGCATCTGATAAGTTTAAACACACAAACAAAATCATGCAATCATTTAGTACTAACAAGTCTTTCTTTCTTTTTCTTTTTTTTTTCTTTTTTGAAATATGATATGTAAAATTTTCTTCGCTATAAGCCATTTGTTAGAGATAGACGTAGATAAAAAGAGAGATGAAGAAGGGTGGTGGGAGGGATGAGAAAATGAATGAAACATGAAAACAACTTAACATTGTTTTTTTTCCACCTCCCTTCCTCTGTTCTTATTTTCCCAAATATTTCATCTATATCTCTAACAAATGGAAACTAAAAACAGAAAAGAAAACAGAAACTATAAGGTCACGCAAGGTCCTCTAGTTTAAAATGTAGAACAAAAAAAAAAGATAACACCAAATAAAATCCAAAGGTATTATAAGAAATTTATTAATCTTTTGTGCATATATATGCTCAGTTTTCTATTGTTTTAATTGACTATATGTGATTTCATGCAAATATATGAAGAAATGAAGACAAGAAATTGGATTACATCGTGGGATTAGCACCGTCTGATAACAAACAATTGGCAAGATCATGTTAGGCTTAATGAGAAACAAATTTCATGGAGGCGAAACTTCCATCGCGGCTGCTTTATTCTAGTTTCTCAGGTTAGGCGACAAAACCAGGCAGCTATATCTAGCTCATATCACATAGTACTCTTGTTGCTCTTGGCATGGGGCGTTGACTCAGTTTGGGTCATGCATGGGGGTCTACTCCGAGCCGGCTTGGCTTAATTTCCAAGTTATGTTGTTGTATAGAACAATAAAAGTTGAATTTGTAAAATATATATTATTTATATTTTATTATCCATTAATGCCAAAACATAGACGAACACGAAGACTTCAATGTTTTATCATGTTTATAAATTGTGATTTTGTTTAGCCCCACCCAAGCCTAACTTGAAAGTTTCAACCTTTCACATTAAACAACATAATTTGCTGCAATCCCACCGAACTTTTGTCGGAAAGATCAAAATTCGCCAGGTATTTCCGGCGAAACTTTGTTGGAAAGGTCTATCTTGGCGAAATTTCTTGGAAAATATAAAATTCGCCAAAGGTCTGTCCCTGCGACATTTGCAGGAAAGGTCGGTCGGTGTCACTTTGTCGGGAAAGATTAGATTCACCGCGAAAGGTCTGTTCTGACAAATTTTGTTGGAAGAGATAAAATTTGCGGCGAAAGGTCTGTTCCAACGAAATTCTAATTGGTAAAGATCAAAATTCGCCGCGAAGGGTCTATCTCTTTGCAAGAAAGAAACTTGAGGAATAAGAGTGATCTGGTTTCAGTGTGCCGCTTGCACCTTGATGTATCTACAAGCAAGAAAATTAAGTCTGGATTGCTGGCACACTAACCTTGAATGAGCATAGGGTACAAGTTACAACTTCAAATTAATAAGAAAGGTCTTTAAAAAAAAAACTAAACTAAACTAAAGGTGAAGTGGCAGACAAAACTTTACAAAATTGTTGATATCATGTTCACCTTTCCCTTTAATAATTAAGGTTGTACTTGCACTGACCGTACGGGAAAAAGTTGAACCCTTTCCCTTTAGATAACGTTTGCAAGCTAGTTTTGGTGTCTAAAACATGAAAATAATTAAGGGTCTTTTTTTTTCCCATATTCCAATCTTTCCATATAATTTTGGGGGTCCAGTATTGACATATACAGGATCACTCGTCAAATCACTCAGCACACCCACAATACAAGTGTTCACTAAACTATCATTGTGGTTGTGCTAAGTGGTTAATTTAGCAGTTTGGTAAGTTCCGGCTATAAATGATAAAAACTCAATTACACGTCAAATATCAAATACCTAGTGAATCTATACGCAATATTGCCAATTAAAAAACTATAATCCATAAGGAAACCTACTTTCACAGGGAATACAACATATACAAAAGCAAAGCAATGTTCCAAAATGAAGTCATTTTAATGGCCCAAAGATATCGTTTAGCTAATAGACGAATCCTCTATCGTCCAGCAACTGTGGTATTAGACAAGCCATTTACTGATATAACTTGCAACTCCCCTCTACTTATATCAGACTCAACATTTCTTCTTATGACGAATGCTGGCCTTGTAGGTAATGGCAATGAAATTGTTTCAGTGGTCAACATAGATGCGACGTCAGACATGGAGGGCCGATCAGCTGCATTTTCTTCCACGCATAACATACCAACATGGAAGCATCTTAACAATTGATCTTCAGTACATGAATCCTTTAGTGTTGGATCCATTAGCTCTAGCCCCCTGCCTTCTTTCCATAACTCCCATGCCTGAAAAAATATTGCACTCATTTAATTAAGTTGTTGAAAGATTCATGGTATATATATTCACAACTCAAAAAAGAAAATGTTAATCGTAAATTTGATTTGTAAGACGTACATATCCTACTATATTGAGCACGCGATCAGCATTGTAGAAACTACTATTTCTCCTACCACTAATGATTTCAAGCATTAACACCCCGAAACTATAGACGTCAGATTTTATCGAAAAAATCCCCTCCATAGCGTACTCGGGAGACATGTAACCACTGTATCATATAAAACCAAATATATTTAGTATATGTTTGTAACTACAGGTTTAGCAATGTCAAAGTGGTGAAAGGCATAATAATTTATAATGCATGATCTACTTACTATGTTCCCACAACCCTATTAGTATTTGCTTCAAGTTCATTATGTGTAAAAATTCTTGCCAAACCAAAATCAGAAATTTTGGGCTTCATATATTCATCAAGTAGTACGTTACTAGCTTTTAAATCTCTGTGAATTACTCTCATTCTTGAGTATTTATGCAAGTAAAGCAGTCCTTGAGCGATTCCTTCAATTATGCTGAACCGCTTCGTCCAATCTAGTAGCATCGCTCTGGTTGAATCTGTCCAAATATATCCATGACAATAGCTTGAAATGTCAGATTATTCGAATATAAGAAATCAAGTAACTAAGAATAAAGTGATCAAGAATCTTAATTGCCGACCGAATAAAAAGTAGTCCAAACTTCTGTTTGGCATGTAGGCATAGATTAACATCCTCTCTTCCCCATGAATGCAGAAGCCAAAAAGCTGAACGAGGTTTGTATGTTGGAGTTCAGATATGAGTATCAATTCATTCTTAAACTCCAAAGTTCCTTGCCCTGAACATCTTGAGAGTCTCTTCACAGCGATTTCTTGTCCCGTAACAAGTTTTCCCTTCATTAATAATGCATAATATAGCACCAAGTAATCAGGTTTATATTTTTTAGTTATTAATACAAAGACACTCATTTTTTATTTAAAACCTTAATAACCTTATAAACAGGTCCAAAGCCCCCCTGTCCGAGCTTGTTTTCTTCCGAGAAGTTAGTTGTGGCAACCACGACAGACGCGTAGCTAAATACTGCCAAATTCTTTCCCGTCTTTCCATCATTTTGAAGCCCCTTGACATCGCCAGTGGATCTATCAAATTCCATCCATTCAAGCAATTCATTCTCAATCATCTGGTTGGTCTCCCCTGTTTAGATTAATGTTGTAAGAAAATTAAAATTTAAAATTTCCAAAGCCTTCATAGATGTTTAAAGAGTCTACCTGAAAATAGTCTCCTCCTCGAGATGCAAAGCACCATTACCAATAGAGCAGCGCCAATAGCCGTGCCAATCCATATCCACTTATGTGCTGCACATAGTAACACAAATGTGAAGAGATAATTCTTCAATATTCATTGTAGACATGTATATAGATATATACTTATGTACATGTGCCTGAAATTTATTCTCGTTACACTTTGCCTTTCACGGGTGAAGAGCACATCTGCAAGTGAGTCGTTGCTCATGTACTCATACACCAAAAGCTCTTTAGCTCCGTCAAGGCAATACCCAAGTAAACGGACTAGATTCTTGTGACGGGTTTTCCCAATAACTCTGATCTCAGTCTGAAATTCTGTTTCCCCTTCGGCTACAACTTTCTCTAGTCTTTTGCAATGTTTTGAAAGGCCAGACGTAGATGCGAGGCGTTTTAGTCACGCTACGTGAGGCGTAAGCCTTTCGAATATTAATTTATTTTAATATGAAAAATTTATAAATAATACAACACAATAAATTGTACTACTAATTTTTAAAATTTTTTAAAATATATAATCAAATATAAGTACTAATTGTCATTTAGGCATAATAATCAATCCCAAAACATAAAATATTTATTCATACCAAAAGGGGAGAATTCTTGAAATTGATGGGAATTATTGGATAAGAGTAGAAATTAGGGTCCATGTGTTAAAATATTAATTTTGAAGAAAAAAAAGGGTAAGTAGAATCGAATCTGCAATTGATATATACAATACACAGCATGTATTATTAACTTAATATATTAATTTATAATATATATTAATTTCATTAGAAAAAAGGAAAGAAACAACACTGAACGTGCGTTTCATTTAAGCAACCTCAGTTTTTTTCTTTTTTCTTTTTTCTTTTAAAAAAAAAATTAAAGTAACCTCAGTTTTAAAAAGGCTGAAAGTGAAACGGCGGCGTTTTACTACCCTAATAAAAAATTTCACGCGGACTCTTCTTCTTCTTCCTCGCGCCGCCTCGTCCGTCTCCAGGCCTTGCAGCGCTTCATCACACCTTCCCACGCCTCACCGCCCTAAACGTGTAGCTTGCGGAACAGCCGACCGCCTCAGGCGATCTCTTGCTGCCTCGATCTGACGCGCTTTGGTTACCCAAAATCAGCCCTTTATAAACTGTTGACGAGGCTCCTCTACCAAGCTCTTCCTTGAAATTATTAGTCGTCTTTTCTAGCTCTTCATAAGCATATCGTCGCGGAGCCACACTCTCATTCAATTCAAGGTCACCATTCACAGCACTCATTCTTATATATGCCCAGACATTGTGTTTCCTCACGGAAATCAACAAAATGGATCAAAGCAGTAAATGAAAGACAAATAATGTGGATGTCAGGTCTACCTTTTTTCTTGCTTCCTGGTTGAACAATTCTACGATCTGTATCTGGTTTTGGTGCACCTACCTTGATGAGAGCTATGTTTGAAGTTCCATTGGCTCTTCTACCATATCTCAAAGGAAGCCTCTGCTTTCTGCAGTTTGTACCGTCAAAAAACGCAGCTGCACAGTCACAATCCTCCAGACAGCCTTGTATGCAATCGTCTTTGTTGGATAATCTCAAACTATTATACGAAACATCTTCCCATGTTGTGCTTTCCAGCTCTTCCATGGTGTAAGTGAAATTCTCATTCCTGTTTTTGCACGCATCCGCAACAAAATTTCTCTCGCACCCGGATGTCGGATTTCCCTGGTTGACAGACTCGAATCCCGGAAGACATCTACATTCAGCCTTTAGATCACGTAAGACACAATAGCTATTCAATCCGCATAGGCCTTTAGGAACACACTTATCCTTGGAAGACTCCCACACAACTGACCAAATTGCATCCTTTTTCAAATCATGTGAATACAAACGAAATATCCCATCTGCATCAATTCTCATAAGATAAAGTTTTCCTTCATCAGTAGGAAGACCTCCATCTGTTATATTCAGAATATTCGAACCAGTACTGTTGAGCAAGTAGAGATGGCCATCAGCACCCAAATTAAGCGTCACGTTCTCTCCCGCGTCAAAAGTTAAAGATCCATAATAAGCATAAGGAATGCTGTCTGGAGTATCTACAGGGTACTGAACAAGGTGTCCATCATTTGCATTTTGAGACGGAAAATCCCCGTTGAGTGATCAGCTTCTGATTTCGCAGAGAAAAGTGCGTCTCCTGATAAAAGGCGTTGACAGGGCAAAAGGGTGTCGGTTGGATGATCAAAGCTCTGCCATACTATTTCCTGCTCAAAGTTGTACACCACGAAATTACCCGAATCGAGCATGGAAGCATAAGAAGCAGAGAAAGAAACCAAGTGTGCTGTTGGCGAGGCAAGGCCGTCACCTGCGAAGACCAAGGTGGAATCGTTGGAGACTGGTGGATTATCTCGATTCAGAGTCCACACGACTGTCTTTTCGGGAATTCCAGCAAGAAATATCCCAATAGCATAGCCATTGCCTTGCCTGTAAAATCCAAAGGCATATAGACCAGAAGGTGACAGCCATGTGGAGTTGGTGATTGGTGTTAAAATAGAGCCTCGGCTTATATTCAACTGCATCTGTTGTGCTTCAGCACCAACAAATGCCAAGGCAAGAAGAAGGCATGCCGTGCAAGCCATCGAAAAATGATCTTAGTGTAACTTGTCTTCCCCTTCCTTTGTTTTTTTTTTTCCCTTCTGCAGCACTCCAGAAAATTGGTTCCAATGCAGTATGAAGTTCTAATTCTGAATTTCTGTTTAATTTAAGGTGGATAGTGTAAATGAATTCGTACGTGTTTCTTCCCTCTCTGTGGAGTGGTTCTCCACCAGTATGTCATTTACTTTACCATAAGAAGATTCAAAGGAGAGATAAATAAGTGCCAGTCCGGTCGAAAGTGATGGAATACTTGTTAACTTTCTCCTAATGGTAGGTCCAGAATTTGTGAACTTGACTTTGTAGTTTGTAGACTTTTTCCAATCAGATGCAAGGAAAAGTAGTTTAAGTCGTTTTCTCCTTCATAGGCAATGAATCGGTCCAAATCAAACTCTTCAGGTGCATTTTTCTTCTTTGTATATTGTCAATTTAACTCCTTAATAAATTTGTCGATAAATTAAAGACCTCCAATTGTTTTAAAATCACCAATTGAGGACCTATCATCAAATTTTCGTCAAAATTAAGGGAAAAATCGTCATTTAAAAATTAAAACCTTACCAACCTAAAATTAGCATTTAAAATTTAAAGTAAAGAAATATTTAACATTTAAAATTTAAAGAAATAATAATAATTAAAAAAAAATATTCAACTCACCTCAACCTCCCCCTCCCCTCCCCTCCCCTCCCTCCCCTATCCTTCCCCTTCCGTCTCCCTCTCTTACTCAACTTCCCCTCATTCCCCTTCTGTCTACCCCACCCTCCCCTTCCCCTCGTGCCTCTTCCATCTCCCCCATCCTCCGCCTTTGATCTCTCTGTCCCCACCGTCCCTCCTCTGCTCCTAATACCAGACCCAGCCACCAAAATCTCTCCACTCCACTCCCCCGAATTCGGTGGCTTCTATCCATTCATGGAGAACCCAAAACCAATGAGGTCTCAAGATTAGGCTAAACCGAGTTGAAAACGAGCCTTAAGCTTTGGAGGCTGCTGGGTTGGAAAATCAAGAAAAGCCAGCATCTTTCACAAGCCAGCATAAGAAAACCCTTGATTTTCTGAAGATGATGCAGACGGACGAGGCACTTCAGACTTGTTCTCTAATACCCTAGTACGTAATTTCACGGAAGAAGATCAGCAAAGGCATCATCACAAAAGAAACTTTACAATCTCATTCAACATGGCTATTGACCAGTTTAGCCTTTAGAAGTTCTTGCTTCGTACCAATGTCTCTAGTTCAAAACCATCGCATACGTTATACTAATGGAAACTGCTACTCAAACATTCCTCGAGTCCCTCTTGTTACCCAAAAAAACAGAAACGAAAAAACATTCCTGAGTCGTTACGAATAACAAATCAGTAGCAGCATGACGAGAATACAGACATGCCCAACATTTAGATTAAAAACAATCTAGACTAGGTGGTTTCCATACATTCTTGTACAAGAAGAATGTTATCGTTTTTTTCGCACTAGTTCAACTATTTTTTTTTCCAAAATAAAATGGGCTAAAGAGGACCAATAGAACAAATCCAATGTACTAAATTTATATTAACTAAGGTGGGGAACGTAAGAAGATGCCTTACCTGTTGAGAAAAAGTACAATCACAAAAAGTTAGGAGAGACTTTCTGGATCAGTATTACCAAGGGAAGACCAGAATAGACTGATGATGAGCAAACGTGCCCGATTTTAAGTTTTTTCAGAAGGAATGATGATGCAAAACCTAGATTTTATCATTTCAGGAGGAAACTTAAGTTTCCAATATTATAGAAATAAGAGGCCTAAGGGCATTGCATTCATGCTTGTTTACGAGACGAAAGAAAAGATAGAACATCCTGTTACAAGGGCAACTCATAATTCATATAATGTAATGTACTCGCTGTGGTATACATGTATTAAAAGATGCATTTATAAACAAGTAGTCATTTGTTTGTAGACAGCGCAAACAATGCCAGTTTTGAAGTACCTGGAACATCAACAGACAATTTCCAATAACACAAGTGACTCGGTTAGCTGCTACAGTACAATGAAGCTCACGTCTCATTCAAGGATCAAATTCATATCTCACTCTATCAGGTGGACTTCGAAGCTTTGTCCAGGATGTCAAAAACACTTTGTAGAGTCATCTCCTCCACAATAACAACCTTGTCTCTTGATTTGGAGCCAGAACCAATAGAAACCTGCCTTCTTTTTACCCCTAAAACCTGTAATTTGAGTAGACCAAATAAACTGAGGGGTTAAGACCTCAAAACAAAATTGATAATTTGGTGCACGCAACTCAAAACCATTTGTCATGTGTGTAGAGGCCTTAGGATTTCTAAAGTAAGATGTACTGCTTAGAATGCCCAATATGAAACTTTATATTCTTGCTAAAAAATTATTCAAAAAATATGCTACATTTCACTCATAATAATACAAATTTGACCTTCAAAAGTATAGGCCTCATTCTGTACCCATCATTTAAAGTGAAATTAATCTTCCCTTCGAACTTTCTCAAGAATCTGTTCTGTCACAAATCCTTTGCCAACCCTAACACAAGCTACTGTGCCACCTTATCTTGCCAACTATAAACAAATGATGGGTACAGAAGTATATTTTCATGTATATGTATATGTGGTCCAGGAATAGACATTTTATGCTTGGGGGAGAAAGAAGAAATCCACCCTTCACACTCTGCACTGTGGCTATTCTTGGCCACACACCACATCATCTTGAAAAGAATAAATTAGACATAAAGAAACCTTAGAAGAGCTCACATCCACCCCTTGTGCCTTTCCACAAGCTCATCCCATGAGTAAGTTTGTTTCACCATTCAGATCACCACTTCACCTCACTTTTCTCTAGTTTGGCTCAATATTTCTCTCCTTTGCACGACCAAATCACTTCACAATCAAAGGTTGGTTAAAGCAACGACAATCTCAACCAAAAAGATACAAACAAAACATCACTTCCCCAACAAAGCTCGGTTAGAGCAACAACACTAGACCAACAAATTACAAATTAAAGCATCACTTCCCCAATTTTAGTTAACATAAGCAATCACAATGAATGTTAGGATCTTTCAAGAACCACACAATCTTCTTAAGACACAACACACTAATCACAAAAACCCGAAACAAGTAAATGCACTCCAAGTCTCCAACCCACTAACAATAATAGGATGATGCAACAATGAACCTAAGAATTCTTAAATCAAACTTTAATTTGGCATTCCATATATAAAACAAAAACAAAAAACAAAAAAGGTTGAAAAGGGATAACCCAAAAAAAACAGGACCAACCGAGCTGATGTAGTCAAGTAGCGCTGCATTAGCTTCCCCGTCCTTTGCAGGCGCGTCTATTTGCACCCCCAACGCCTCATCACTGAAATCTTCATTTAAAAAAAATAGAAAATTATATTCTATAAATACAGAGACCTATACATATAAAAATAGAGAAGAGAGAGAAGGACCAGTGATGGAGGCGATTTTGGAGCCAGGCTTGGCGTGGATGGTGATGGCGACTGAGGAGGGAGGTATGTACCGAATAGAGGTTGGGAAATTGTTGTTGGTTTACGGGCTGAGTTGACTCGGCCGGGTTGGCCTTGGCCTTGGCCTTCCCCTTCTTGGCTGGTGCCATTTTTTTATTTTTTGTTTTTCCTCGGCGGCCGCTTCAGAAGCAATACTTCCTCTGCGGCCTTAGTCTCAGGGTTCTTGATTGGAGAGTTAAAGGCCCACTAATAACTTTGGGCATTTAAGGCCCATTAATAACTTCGGAGAGATATGAGGAAATGGAGGATTTTTTGTTTTGGTGATACTGAAGCTAGCCATGAATGACTACCGCAACCACAACGTGTACTAGTTCTGATCCAAATAATGAATTTTTCTGCTGGTTGAAAACTTAAATTGGCTTGTGTTTGTGTTTACTGCAAATTATTCTGACCAGGGTACCTGTGTACGTAAGTCAGGTTTCTATTCAAAATGGAGCCTGTTGATACATATTCACATGAGATGTATTGCATCTGATATAAGTTTAAACACACAAAAAAAAAATCATGCAATCATTTAGTACTAACAAGTCTTTCTTTCTTTTTTTTTTCCTTTTTTGAAATATGATACGTAAAATTTTCTTCTCCATAAGCCATTTGTCAGAGATAGAGAATAAATATATAGATAAAAAGAGAGATGAAGAAGGCTAGTGGGAGGGATGAGAAAATGAATGAAACATGAAAACAACTTAACATTGTTTTTTTTTCCACCTCCCTTCCTCTGTTCTTATTTTCCCAAATATTTCATCTATATCTCTAACAAATGGAAACTAAAAACAGAAAAGAAAACAGAAACTATAAGGTCACGCAAGGTCCTCTAGTTTAAAATGTAGAACAAAAAAAAGATAACACCAAATAAAATCCAAAGGTATTATAAGAAATTTATTAATCTTTTGTGATATATATGCTCAGTTTTCTATTGTTTTAATTGATTATATGTGATTTCATGCAAATATATGAAGAAATGAAAACAAGAAATTGGATTACATCGTGGGATTAGCATCGTCTGATAACAAACAATTGGCAAGATCATGTTAGGCTTAATGAGAAACAAATTTCATGGAGGCGAAACTTCCATCGCGGCTGCTTTATTCTAGTTTCTCAGGTTAGGCGACAAAACCAGGCGAAACTTCCATAGACGAACACGAAGACTTCAATGTTTTATCATGTTTATAAATTGTGATTTTGTTTAGCCCCACCCAAGCCTAACTTGAAAGTTTCAACCTTTCACATTAAATTTCCAAGTCTCCAACCCTTTTCTCTCTGTTTTTCTCAGCCTTCTGTGATCAAGTGAGATATAGAGGTACCTATTTTTCTCAGCCGACTACTTACTTAGCGATGTGTGAATTAAACAAAGTACTCATTGGTGAGTTGCAGTACTTTTTTAAATGTGTTATACAAAAGTTTAGCCGGGAAAACAGAAACAAAAGTATATATGTTATACAAAGAGGAAGAGAGGAAAATTCTATTCAAATCCCGTTTGATTCTGATTCACCACATGATTATCACGTGTGGAAATTTTGGTTTTTGTTTGGGGAAAAAGAAACACTAAAAGCAAGTGGCACTAAAAGAGATAAAATGAGAACAACATAATTTGCTGCAATCCCACCGAACTTTTGTTGGAAAGATCAAAATTCGCCAGGTATTTCCAGCAAAACTTTGTTGGAAAGGTCTATCCTGGCGAAATTTCTTGGAAAATATAAAATTCACCAAAGGTCTGTCCCTGCGACATTTGCAGGAAAGGTCGGTCAGTGTCACTTTGTCGAGAAAGATTAGATTCACCGCGAAAGGTCTGTTCTGACAAATTTTGTTGGAAGAGATCAAATTCACGGCGAAAAGTCTGTCCCAACGAAATTCTAATTGGTAAAGATCAAAATTCGCCGCTAAGGGTCTATCTCTTTGCAGGAAAGAAACTTGAGGAATTAAGAGTGATCTGGTTTCAGTGTGTCGCTTGCATCTTGATGTATTTACAAGCAAGAAAATTAAGTCTGGATTGCTGGTACACTAACCTTGAATGAGCACAGAGTACAAGTTACAACTTCAAATTATTAAGAAAGGTCTTCAAAAAAATAAAAATAAACTAAAGGTGAAGTGGCAGACAAAACTTTACAAAATTGTTGATATCATGTTCACCTTTCCCTTTAATAATTAAGGTTGTACTTGCACTGACCATACGGGAAAAAGTTGAACCCTTTCCCTTTGGATAACGTTTGCAAGCTAGTTTTGGGGTCTAAAACATGAAAATAATTAAGGGTCTTTTTTTTTTTTTTCCCATATTCCAATCTTTCCATATAATTTAGGGGGTTCAATATTGGCATATATAGGATGACTCGTCAAATCACTCAGCACACCCACAATACAAGTGTTCACTAAACTATCATTGTGGTTGTGCTAAGTGGTTAATTGAGCAGTTTGGTAAATTCCGGCTATAAATGATAAAAACTCAATTAAACGTCAAATATCAAATACCTAGTGAATCTATACGCAATATTGCCAATTAAAAAACTATAATCCATAAGGAAACCTACTTTCACAGGGAATACAACATATACAAAAGCAAAGCAATGTTCCAAAATGAAGTCATTTTAATGGCCCAAAGATATCGTTTAGCTAATAGACGAATCCTCTATCGTCCAGCA
The DNA here is from genome assembly GCA_005406145.1 of Prunus yedoensis. Taxonomy (NCBI): domain Eukaryota; kingdom Viridiplantae; phylum Streptophyta; class Magnoliopsida; order Rosales; family Rosaceae; genus Prunus; species Prunus yedoensis. The sequence goes on from BJCG01002595.1 coordinate 126,016, forward strand.
ATTGTGGTACTAGACAAGCCATTTACTGATATAACTTGCAACTCCCCTCTATTTATATCAGACTCAATAACATTTCTTCTTGTGACGAATGCTGGCCTTGTAGGTAATGGCAATGAAATTGTTTCAGTGGTCAACATAGATACGACGTCAGACATGGAGGGCCGATCAGCTGCATTTTCTTCCACGCATAACAGACCAACATGGAAGCATCTTAACAATTGATCTTCAGTACATGAATCCTTTAGTGTTGGATCCATTAGCTCTAGCCCCCTTCCTTCTTTCCATAACTCCCATGCCTGAAAAAATATTGCACTCATTTAATTAAGTTGTTGAAAGATTCATGGTATACATATTCACAACTCAAAAAAGAAAATGTTAATCGTAAATTTGATTTGTAAGACGTACATATCCTACTATATTGAGCACGCGATCAGCATTGTAGAAGCTACTATTTTTCCTACCACTAATGATTTCAAGCATTAACACCCCGAAACTATAGACGTCAGATTTTATCGAAAAAATCCCCTCCATAGCGTACTCGGGAGACATGTAACCACTGTATCATATAAAAACCAAATATATTTAGTATATGTTTGTAACTACAGGTTTAGCAATGTCAAAGTGGTGAAAGGCATAATAATTTATAATGTGATATACTTACTATGTTCCAACAACCCTATTAGTATTTGCTTCAAGTTCATTATGTGTAAAAATTCTTGCCAAACCAAAATCAGAAATTTTGGGCTTCATATATTCATCAAGTAGTACGTTACTAGCTTTTAAATCTCTGTGAATTACTCTCATTCTTGAGTATTTATGCAAGTAAATCAGTCCTTGAGCGATTCCTTCAACTATGTTGAACCGCTTCGTCCAATCTAGTAGCATCGCTCTGGTTGAATCTGTCCAAATATATCCATGAAAATAGCTTGAAATGTCAGATTATTCGAATAGAAGAAATCAAGTAACTAAGATTAAAGTTATCGAGAATCTTAATTAATTGCCGACCGAATAAAAGTAGTCCCAAACT
>BJCG01002596.1:0-118727 GCA_005406145.1 Prunus yedoensis
GAGTGATTGGTTTTTCAATAGTTCTAGCGATTGGATTTCACTCCAAACTCACCAAATGACTCCTTCCACCTATTATGGTGTTTCCCAGCTTTTGGAATCGATCCGAAATCAATAGGTGTAAGAAATTGACAATTTAAGTTCGCACCAGTTCGTTCTTACGTGGAGTGGTTGGTGTTTTGCTTAGTTCTAGCTATTGGATTTCACTCCAAACTCACCAAAGACTCCTACCTCCACCTTATTATGAATGTTGCCCAAGTTTTGGAATCGTTTCCGAAATCAATAGGGGTAAGAAATTGGACAATTCAAGTTCACACCCAGTTCGTTCCTTACATGGAGTGGTTGGTGTTTTCAATAGTTCTAGCTGCGATTGGATTTCACTCCAAACTCCACCAAATGACTCCTTCCACCTTATTTTATGTTTCCCAAGCTTTGGAATCGATCCGAAATCAATAGGGTAAGAAATTGGACAATTCACGTTCGCACACACCAGTTCGTTCCTTACTGGAGTGGTTGGTGTTTTGCTTAGTTCTAGCTATTGGATTTCACTCCAACTCACCAAATGACTCCTCCCACCTTATATGATGTTGCCCAAGTTTTGGAATTGATCCGAAATCAATAGGGGTAAGAATTGGACAATTCAAGTTCGCACCCAGTTCGTTCCTTACATGGAGTGGTTGTTGTTTCAAATAGTTCTAAGCGATTGGATTTCACTCCAAACCACCAAATGACTCCTCCCACCTTATTATGATGTTGCCCAAGTTTGGAATCGATCCGAAATCAATAGGGTTAAGAAATTGGACAATTCAAGTTCGCACACAGTTCGTTCCTTAGATGGAGTGGTTGGTGTTTTTCTTAGTTCTAGCAATTGGATTTCACTCAAAACACACCAAATGACTCCTTCCACCTTATTATGTTGTTCCCAAGTTTTGGAATCAATCCGAAATCAATAGGGTAAGAAATTGGACAATTCAAGTTCGCACCCAGTTCGTTCCTTACCATGGAGTGTTGGGTTTCAATCGTTCATAGCGATTGGATTTCACTCCAAACTCACCAAATGACTACTTCCACCTTATTATTAAACGTTGCCCAAGTTTTGGAATCGATCAAATCAATAGGTGTAAGGAAATTGACAAGTTCAAGTTCGCAGCCAGTTCGTTCCTTAAGGGAGTAGGGGTGGGTGTGGTGTTTTGCTTAGTTCTAGCGGTTGGGATTTCACTCAAAACTCACCAATATGACTCCTCCACCTATTATGACATTGCCCCAGTTTCGGAATCGATCCGAATCAATAGGTGGTAAGAAATTGGACAATTCAAGTTTCGCACCCAGTTCGTTCCTTACATGGAGTGGTTAGTGGTTTGCTTAGTTCTAGCGATTGGAATTTCACTCCAAACTCTCCAAATGACTTTCACTCCACCTTCTTATGGACGTTGCCCAATTTTTGGAATCGATCCCGAAATTCAATAGGTGTATGAAATGGACAATTCAAGTTCGCACCCAGTTCGTTCATTACATGGAGTGGTTGGTGTTTTGCTTAGTTCTAGCGATTGGATTTCACTCCAAACAAACCAAATGACTCCTCCCACCTTATTATGAGTTGCCCAAGTTTTAGAATCGATCCGAAATCAATAGGTGTAAGAAATTGGACAATTCAAGTTCGCACCCAGTTCGTTCCTTACATGGAGTGTTGGTGTTTTGCTTTGTTCTAGCTATTGGATTCACTCCAACTCACCAAATGACTCCTCCCATCTTATTATGATGTTGCCCAAGTTTTGGAATCGATCCGAAATCAATAGGGGTAAGAAATTGGACAATTCAAGTTCGCACCTAGTTCGTTCCTTACATGGAGTGGTTGGTGTTTTCAATAGTTCTAGCGATTGGATTTCACTCCAAACTCACCAACTGACTCCTTCCACCTTATTATGATTTTGCCCAAGTTTTGGAATCGATCCGAAATCAATAGGGGTAAGAAATTGGACAATTCAAGTTCGCACCTAGTTCGTTCCTTACATGGAGTGGTTGGTGTTTTGCTTAGTTCTAGCGATTGGATTTCACTCAAAACTCACCAAATGACTCCTCCACCTTATTATGACGTTTGCCAAGTTTTGGAATCGATCCGAAATCAACAGGTGTAAGAAATTGGACAATTCATGTTCGCACACTGTTCGTTCCTCACATGGAGTGGTTGGTGTTTTCAATAGTTCTACTAGCGATTGGATTTCACTCCAAACTCACCAAATGACTCCTTCCACCTTATTATGAGGTTGCCCAAGTTTTGGAATCGATCCGACATCAATAGGAGTAAGAATTGGACAATTCAAGTTCGCACCCAGTTCGTTCCTGACATGGAGTGGTTGGTGTTTGCTTAGTTCTAGCTATTGGATTTCACTCCAAACTCTCCAAATGACTCCTCCCTCCTTATTATGATGTTGCCCAAGTTTTGGAATCAATCCGAAATCAATAGGGGTAAGAAATTGGACAATTCAAGTTCGCACCCAGTTCGTTCCATACATGGAGTGGTTGGTGTTTTCAATAGTTCTAACGATTGGATTTCACTCCAAACTCACCAACTGACTCCTTCCACCTTATTATGATGTTGCCCAGGTTTTGGAATCGATCCGAAATCAATAGGGTTAAGGAATTGGACAATTCAAGTTCGCACCCAGTTCGTTCCTTAGATGGAGGGGTTGGTGTTTTGCTTAGTTCTAGCAATTGGATTTCACTCAAAACTCACCAAATGACTCCTCCCACCTTATTATGATGTTGCCCAAGTTTTGGAATCGATCCGAAATCAATAGGTGTAAGAAATTGGACAATTCAAGTTCGCACCCAGTTCGTTCCATAGATGGAGTGGTTGGTGTTTTGCTTAGTTCTAGCGATTGGATTTCACTCAAAACTCACCAAATGACTCCTCCCACCTTATTATGATGTTGCCCAAGTTTTGGAATCGATCCGAAATCAACAGGTGTAAGAAATTGGACATTTCATGTTCGCACACTATTCGTTCCTCACATGGAGTGGTTGGTGTTTTCAATAGTTCTAGCGATTGGATTTCACTCCAAACTCACCAAATGACTCCTTCCACCTTATTATGATGTTTCCCAAGTTTTGGAATCGATCCGAAATCAATAGTTGTAAGAAATTGGACAATTCAAGTTCGCACCCAGTTCGTTTCCTTAGATGGAGTGGTTGGTGTTTTGCATAGTTCTAGCAATTGGATTTCACTCAAAACTCACCAAATGACTCCTTCCACCTTATTATGATGTTGCCCAAGTTTTGGAATCGATCCGAAATCAATAGGTGTAAGAAATTGGACAATTCAAGTTCGCACCCAGTTCGTTCCTTAGATGGAGTGGTTGGTGTTTTGCTTAGTTCTAGCAATTGGATTTCACTCAAAACTCACCAAATGACTCCTCCCACCTTATTATGTTGTTGCCCAAGTTTTGGAATCGATCCGAAATGAATAGGGTTAAGAAATTGGACAATTCAAGTTCGCACCCAGTTCGTTCCCTAGATGGAGTGGTTGGTGTTTCGCTTAGTTCTAGCAATTGGATTTCACTCAAAACTCAACAATGACTCCTCCCACCTTATTATGATGTTGCCCAAGTTTTGGAATCGATCCAAAATCAATAGGTGTAAGAAATTGGACAATTCATTTGACACACTGTTCGTTCCTCACATGGAGTGTTGGTGTTTTCAATAGTTCTAGCGAATGGATTTCACTCCAAACTCACCAAATGACTCCTTCCACCTTATTATGATGTTGCCCAAGTTTTGGAATCAATCCGAAATCAATAGGTGTAAGAAATTGGACAATTCAAGTTCGCACCCAGTTCGTTCCTTAGATGGAGTGGTTGGTGTTTTGCTTAGTTCTACTAATTGGATTTCACTCAAAACTCACCAAATGACTCCTTCCACCTTATTATGATGTTGCCCAAGTTTGGAATCGATCCGAAATCAATAGGTGTAAGAAATTGGACAATTCAAGTTCGCACCCAGTTCGTTCCTTAGATGGAGTGGTTGGTGTTTTGCTTAGTTCTAGCAATTGGATTTCACTCAAAACTCACCAAATGACTCCTCCCACCTTATTATGTTGTTGCCCAAGTTTTGGAATCGATCCGAAATCAATAGGGTTAAGAAATTGGACAATTCAAGTTCGCACCCAGTTCGTTCCCTAGATGGAGTGGTTGGTGTTTCGCTTAGTTCTAGCAATTGGATTTCACTCAAAACTACCCAAATGACTCCTCCCACCTTATTATGTTGTTGCCCAAGTTTTGGAATCCATCCGAAATCAATAGGGTTAAGAAATTCGACAATTCAAGTTCGCACCCAGTTCGTTCACTAGATGGAGTGGTTGGTGTTTTCCTTAGTTCTTGCGATTTGATTTCACTCCAAACTCACCAAATGACTCCTCCCACCTTCTTATGACGTTGCCCAAGTTTTGGAATCGATCCGAAATCAATAGGGTTAAGATATTGGACAATTCAAGTTCGCACACAGTTCGTTCCTTAAATGGAGTGGTTGGTGTTTTGCTTAGTTCTAGCAATTGGATTTCACTCAAAACTCACCAAATGACTCCTCCCACCTTATTATGATGTTGCCCAAGTTTTGGAATCGATCCGAAATCAATAGGGTTAAGAAATTGGACAATTCAAGTTCGCACACAGTTCGTTCCTGAGATGGAGTGGTTGGTGTTTTGCTTAGTTCTAGCAATTGGATTTCCCTCAAAACTCACCAACTGACTCCTTCCACCTTATTATGATGTTGCCCAAGTTTTGGAATCGTTCCGAAATCAATAGGGGTAAGAAATTGGACAATTCAAGTTCACACCCAGTTCGTTCCGTACATGGAGTGGTTGGTGTTTTCAATAGTTCTAGCGATTGGATTTCACTCCAAACTCCCCAAATGACTCCTTCCACCTTATGATAACGTTGCCCAAGTTTTGGAATCGATCCGAAATCAATAGGTGTAAGAAATTGGACAATTCAAGTTCGCACCCAGTTCGTTCCTTAGATGGAGTGGTTGGTGTTTTGCTTAGTTCTAGCGATTGGATTTCACTCCAAACTCACCAAATGACTCCTCCCACCTTATTATGACATTGCCCCAGTTTTGGAATCGATCCGAAATCAATAGGTGTAAGAAATTGGACAATTCAAGTTCACACCCAGTTCGTTCCTTACATGGAGTGGTTGGTGTTTTCAATAGTTCTATCGATTGGATTTCACTCCAAACTCACCAATGACTCCTTCCACCTTATTATGATGTTTCCCAAGCTTTGGAATCGATCCGAAATCAATAGGTGTAAGAAATTGGACAATTCAAGTTCGCACCCAGTTCGTTCCTTAGATGGAGTGGTTGGTGTTTTGCTTAGTTCTAGCGATTGGATTTCACTCCAAACTCACCAAATGACTCCTCCCACCTTATTATGACATTGCCCCAGTTTTGGAATCGATCCGAAATCAATAGGTGTAAGAAATTGGACAATTCAAGTTCGCACCCAGTTCGTTCCTTACATGGAGTGGTTGGTGTTTTCAATAGTTCTAGCGATTGGATTTCACTCCAAACTCACCAAATGACTCCTTCCACCTTATTATGATGTTTCCCAAGCTTTGGAATCGATCCGAAATCAATAGGGTTAAGAAATTGGACAATTCAAGTTCGCACCCAGTTCGTTCCCTAGATGGAGTGGTTGGTGTTTCGCTTAGTTCTAGCAATTGGATTTCACTCAAAACTCACCAAATGACTCCTCCCACCTTATTATGATGATGCCCAAGTTTTGGAATCGATCTGAAATCAATAGGGGTAAGAAATTGGACAATTCAAGTTCGCACCCAGTTCGTTCCTTACATGGAGTGGTTGGTGTTTTCAATAGTTTTAGCGATTGGATTTCACTCCAAACTCACCAAATGACTCCTTCCACCATATTCTGATGTTGCCCAAGTTTTGGAATCGATCCGAAATCAATAGGTGTAAGAAATTGGACAATTCAAGTTCGCACCCAGTTCGTTCCTTAGATGGAGTGGTTGGTGTTTTGCTTAGTTCTAGCAATTGGATTTCACTCAAAACTCACCAAATGACTCCTCCCACCTTATTATGTTGTTGCCCAAGTTTTGGAATCGATCCGAAATCAATAGGGTTAAGAAATTGGACAATTCAAGTTCGCACCCAGTTCGTTCCCTAGATGGAGTGGTTGGTGTTTCGCTTAGTTCTAGCAATTGGATTTCACTCAAAACTACCCAAATGACTCCTCCCACCTTATTATGTTGTTGCCCAAGTTTTGGAATCGATCCGAAATCAATAGGGTTAAGAAATTCGACAATTCAAGTTCGCACCCAGTTCGTTCCCTAGATGGAGTGGTTGGTGTTTTCCTTAGTTCTTGCGATTGGATTTCACTCCAAAATCACCAAATGACTCCTCCCACCTTCTTATGACGTTGCCCAAGTTTTGGAATCGATCCGAAATCAATAGGATTAAGAAATTGGACAATTCAAGTTCGCACACAGTTCGTTCCTTAAATGGAGTGGTTGGTGTTTTGCTTAGTTCTAGCAATTGGATTTCACTCAAAACTCACCAAATGACTCCTCCCACCTTATTATGATGTTGCCCAAGTTTTGGAATCGATCCGAAATCAATAGGGTTAAGAAATTGGACAATTCAAGTTCGCACACAGTTCGTTCCTGAGATGGAGTGGTTGGTGTTTTGCTTAGTTCTAGCAATTGGATTTCCCTCAAAACTCACCAACTGACTCCTTCCACCTTATTATGATGTTGCCCAAGTTTTGGAATCGTTCCGAAATCAATAGGGGTAAGAAATTGGACAATTCAAGTTCACACCCAGTTCGTTCCGTACATGGAGTGGTTGGTGTTTTCAATAGTTCTAGCGATTGGATTTCACTCCAAACTCCCCAAATGACTCCTTCCACCTTATGATAACGTTGCCCAAGTTTTGGAATCGATCCGAAATCAATAGGTGTAAGAAATTGGACAATTCAAGTTCGCACCCAGTTCGTTCCTTACATGGAGTGGTTGGTGTTTTCAAAAGTTCTAGCTATTGGATTTCACTCCAAACTCACCAAATGACTCCTCCCACCTTATTATGATGTTGCCCAAGTTTGGAATCGATCCGAAATCAATAGGGTTAAGAAATTGGACAATTCAAGTTCGCACACAGTTCGTTCCTTAGATGGAGTGGTTGGTGTTTTGCTTAGTTCTAGCAATTGGATTTCACTCAAAACACACCAAATGACTCCTTCCACCTTATTATGATGTTGCCCAAGTTTTGGAATCGATCCGAAATCAATAGGGGTAAGAAATTGGACAATTCAAGGTCACACCCAGTTCGTTCCTTACATGGAGTGGTTGGTGTTTTCAATAGTTCTAGCGATTGGATTTCACTCCAAACTCACCAAATGACTCCTTCCACCTTATTATAACGTTGCCCAAGTTTTGGAATCGATCCAAAATCAATAGGTGTAAGAAATTGGACAATTCAAGTTCGCAGCCAGTTCGTTCCTTAGATGGAATGGTTGGTGTTTTGCTTAGTTCTAGCGGTTGGATTTCACTCCAAACTCACCAAATGACTCCTACCACCTTATTATGACAATGCCCCAGTTTCGGAATCGATCCGAAATCAATAGGTGTAAGAAATTGGACAATTCAAGTTCGCACCCAGTTCGTTCCATAGATGGAGTGGTTGGTGTTTTGCTTAGTTCTAGCGATTGGATTTCACTCCAAACTCACCAAATGACTCCTCCCACCTTATTATGACATTGCCCCAGTTTTGGAATCGATCCGAAATCAAGAGGTGTAAGAAATTGGACAATTCAAGTTCGCACCCAGTTCGTTCCTTACATGGATTGGTTGGTGTTTTCAATAGTTCTAGCGATTGGATTTCACTCCAAACTCACCAAATGACTCCTTCCACCTTATTATGATGTTTCCCAAGCTTTGGAATCGATCCGAAATCAATAGGTGTAAGAAATTGGACAATTCAAGTTCGCACCCAGTTCGTTCCTTACATGGAGTGGTTGGTGTTTTGCTTAGTTCTAGCTATTGGATTTCACTCCAAACTCACCAAATGACTCCTCCCACCTTATTATGATGTTGCCCATGTTTTGGAATCGATCCGAAATCAATAGGGGTAAGAAATTGGACAATTCAAGTTCGCACCCAGTTCGTTCCTTACATGGAGTGGTTGTTGTTTTCAATAGTTCTAGCGATTGGATTTCAATCAAAACTCACCAAATGACTCCTCCCACCTTATTATGATGTTGCCCAAGTTTTGGAATCGATCCGAAATCAATAGGGTTAAGAAATTGGACAATTCAAGTTCGCACACAGTTCGTTCCTTAGATGGAGTGGTTGGTGTTTTGCTTAGTTCTAGCAATTGGATTTCACTCAAAACACACCAAATGACTCCTTCCACCTTATTATGATGTTGCCCAAGTTTTGGAATCGATCCGAAATCAATAGGGGTAAGAAATTGGACAATTCAAGTTCGCACCCAGTTCGTTCCTTACATGGAGTGGTTGGTGTTTTCAATAGTTCTAGCGATTGGATTTCACTCCAAACTCACCAAATGACTCCTTCCACCTTATTATGATGTTTCCCAAGCTTTGGAATCGATCCGAAATCAATAGGTGTAAGAAATTGGACAATTCAAGTTCGCACCCAGTTCGTTCCTTACATGGAGTGGTTGGTGTTTTCAATAGTTCTAGCGATTGGATTTCACTCCAAACTCACCAAATGACTCCTTCCACCTTATTATAACTTTGCCCAAGCTTTGGAATCGATCCAAAATCAATAGGTGTAAGAAATTGGACAATTCAAGTTCGCACCCAGTTCGTTCCTTAGATGGAGTGGTTGGTGTTTTGCTTAGTTCTAGCGATTGGATTTCACTCCAAACTCACCAAATGACTCCTCCCACCTTATTATGACATTGCCCCAGTTTTGGAATCGATCCGAAATCAATAGGTGTAAGAAATTGGACAATTCAAGTTCGCACCCAGTTCGTTCCTTACATGGAGTGGTTGGTGTTTTCAATAGTTCTAGCAATTGGATTTCACTCCAAACTCACCAAATGACTCCTTCCACCTTATTATGATGTTTCCCAAGCTTTGGAATCGATCCGAAATCAATAGGTGTAAGAAATTGGACAATTCAAGTTCGCACCCAGTTCGTTCCTTACATGGAGTGGTTGGTGTTTTGCTTAGTTCTAGCTATTGGATTTCACTCCAAACTCACCAAATGACTCCTCCCACCTTATTATGATGTTGCCCAAGTTTTGGAATCGATCCGAAATCAATAGGTGTAAGAAATTGGACAATTCAAGTTCGCACCCAGTTCGTTCCTGACATGGAGTGGTTGGTGTTTTCAATAGTTCTAGCGATTGGATTTCACTCCAAACTTACCAAATGACTCCTTCCACCTTATTATGATGTTTCCCAAGCTTTGGAATCTATCCGAAATCAATAGGTGTAAGAAATTGGACAATTCAAGTTCGCACCCAGTTCGTTCCTTACATGGAGTGGTTGGTGTTTTCAATAGTTCTAGCGATTGGATTTCACTCCAAACTCACCATATGACTCCTTCCACCTTATTATAACTTTGCCCAAGTTTTGGAATCGATCCAAAATCAATAGGTGTAAGAAATTGGACAATTCAAGTTCGCACCCAGTTCGTTCCTTAGATGGAGTGGTTGGTGTTTTGCTTAGTTCTAGCGATTGGATTTCACTCCAAACTCACCAAATGACTCCTCCCACCTTATTATGACATTGCCCCAGTTTTGGAATCGATCCCTAATCAATAGGTGTAAGAAATTGGACAATTCAAGTTCGCACCCAGTTCGTTCCTTACATGGAGTGGTTGGTGTTTTCAATAGTTCTAGCTATTGGATTTCACTCCAAACTCACCAAATGACTCCTTCCACCTTATTATGATGTTTCCCAAGCTTTGGAATCGATCCGAAATCAATAGGTGTAAGAAATTGGACAATTCAAGTTCGCACCCAGTTCGTTCCTTACATGGAGTGGTTGGTGTTTTGCTTAGTTCTAGCTATTGGATTTCACTCCAAACTCACCAAATGACTCCTCCCACCTTATTATGATGTTGCCCAAGTTTTGGAATCGATCCGAAATCAATAGGTGTAAGAAATTGGACAATTCAAGTTCGCACCCAGTTCGTTCCTGACATGGAGTGGTTGGTGTTTTCAATAGTTCTAGCGATTGGATTTCACTCCAAACTCACCAAATGACTCCTTCCACCTTATTATGATGTTTCCCAAGCTTTGGAATCTATCCGAAATCAATAGGTGTAAGAAATTGGACAATTCAAGTCCGCACCCAGTTCGTTCCTTACATGGAGTGGTTGGTGTTTTGCTTAGTTCTAGCTATTGGATTTCACTCCAAACTCACCAAATGACTCCTCCCACCTTATTATGATGTTGCCCAAGTTTTTGAATCGATCCGAAATCAATAGGGGTAAAAAATTGGACAATTCAAGTTCGCACCTAGTACGTTCCTTACATGGAGTGGTTGGTGTTTTCAATAGTTCTAGCGATTGGATTTCACTCGAAACTCACCAAATGACTCCTTCCACCTTATTATGATGTTGCCCAAGTTTTGGAATCGATCCGAAATCAATAGGTGTAAGAAATTGGACAATTCAAGTTCGCACCCAGTTCGTTCCTTACATGGAGTGGTTGGTGTTTTGCTTAGTTCTAGCAATAGGATTTCACTCAAAACTCACCAAATGACTCCTCCGACCTTATTATGATGTTGCCCAAGTTTTGGAATCGATCCGAAATCAGTAGGTGTAAGAAATTGGACAATTCAAGTTCGCACCCAGTTCGTTCCTTACATGGAGTGGTTTGATTTTTCAACAGTTCTAACGATTGGATTTCACTCCAAACTCACCGACTGACTCCTTCCACCTTATTATGATGTTGCCCAAGTTTTGGAATCGATCCGAAATCAATAGGGTTAAGAAATTGCACAATTCAAGTTCGCACCCAGTTCGTTCCTGACATGGAGTGGTTGGTGTTTTGCATAGTTCTAGCTATTGGATTTCACTCCAAACTCACCAAATGACTCCTCCCACCTTATTATGATGTTGCCCAAGTTTTGGGATCGATCCGAAATCAATAGGGGGTAAGAAATTGGACAATTCAAGTTCGCACCCAGTTCGTTCCTTACATGGAGTGGTTGGTGTTTTCAACAGTTCTAACGATTGGATTTCACTCCAAACTCACCAACTGAGTCCTTCCACCTTATTATGATGTTTCCCAAGTTTTGGAATCGATCCGAAATCAGTAGGTGTAAGAAATTGGCCAATTCATGTTCGCACCCTGTTCGTTCCTCACACGGAGTGGTTGGTGTTTTCAACAGTTCTAGCGATTGGATTTCACTCCAAACTCACCAAATGACTCCTTCCACCTTATTATGATGTTTCCCAAGTTTTGGAATCAATCCGAAATCAATAGGTGTAAGAAATTGGACAATTCATGTTCGCACCCTGTTCGTTCCTCACACGGAGTGGTTGGTGTTTTCAACAGTTCTAGCGATTGGATTTCACTCCAAACTCACCAAATGACTCCTTCCACCTTATTATGATGTTTCCCAAGTTTTGGAATCGATCTGAAATCAATAGGTGTAAGAAATTGGACAATTCAAGTTCGCATCCAGTTCGTTCCTGACATGGAGTGGTTGGTGTTTTGCCTAGTTCTAGCTATTGGATTTCACTCCAAACTCACCAAATGACTCCTCCCACCTTATTATGATGTTGCCCAAGTTTTGGAATCAATCCGAAATCAATAGGGGTAAGAAATTGGACAATTCAAGTTCGCACCCAGTTCGTTCCTTACATGGAGTGGTTGGTGTTTTCAATAGTTCTAACGATTGGATTTCACTCCAAACTCACCAACTGACTCCTTCCACCTTATTATGATGTTGCCCAAGTTTTGGAATCGATCCGAAATCAATAGGGTTAAGAAATTGGACAATTCAAGTTCGCACCCAGTTCGTTCCGTACATGGAGTGGTTGGTGTTTTCAATAGTTCTAATGATTGGATTTCACTCCAAACTCACCAAATGACTCCTCCCACCTTATTATGTTGTTGCCCAAATTTTGGAATCGATCCGAAATCAATAGGTGTAAGAAATTGGACAATTCAAGTTCGCACCCAGTTCATTCCTTAGATGGAGTGGTTGGTGTTTTGCTTAGTTCTAGCAATTGGATTTCACTCAAAACTCACCAAATGACTCCTTCCACCTTATTATGATGTTGCCCAAGTTTTGGAATCGATCCGAAATCAATAGGTGTAAGAAATTGGACAATTCAAGTTCGCACCCAGTTCGTTCCTTAGATGGAGTGGTTGGTGTTTTGCTTAGTTCTAGCAATTGGATTTCACTCAAAACTCACCAAATGACTCCTTCCACCTTATTATGATGTTGCCCAAGTTTTGGAATCGATCCAAAATCAATAGGTGTAAGAAATTGGACAATTCAAGTTCGCACCCAGTTCGTTCCTTAGATGGAGTGGTTGGTGTTTTCAATAGTTCTAGCTATTGGATTTCACTCCAAACTCACCAAATGACTCCTTCCACCTTATTATGATGTTTCCCAAGCTTTGGAATCGATCCGAAATCAATAGGTGTAAGAAATTGGACAATTCAAGTTCGCACCCAGTTCATTCCTTAGATGGAGTGGTTGGTGTTTTGCTTAGTTCTAGCAATTGGATTTCACTCAAAACTCACCAAATGACTCCTTCCACCTTATTATGATGTTGCCCAAGTTTTGGAATCGATCCGAAATCAATAGGTGTAAGAAATTGGACAATTCAAGTTCGCACCCAGTTCGTTCCTTACATGGAGTGGTTGGTGTTTTCAATAGTTCTAACGATTGGATTTCACTCCAAACTCACCAAATGACTCCTTCCACCTTATTATGATGTCACCCAAGTTTTGGAATCGATCCGAAATCAATAGGTGTAAGAAATTGGACAATTCGAGTTCGCACCCAGTTCGTTCCTTAGATGGAGTGGTTGGTGTTTTGCTTAGTTCTAGCAATTGGATTTCACTCAAAACTCACCAAATGACTCCTCCCACCTTATTATGTTGTTGCCCAAGTTTTGGAATCGATCCGAAATCAATAGGGTTAAGAAATTGGACAATTCAAGTTCGCACCCAGTTCGTTCCTTACATGGAGTGGTTGGTGTTTCGCTTAGTTCACTACTACAAAAAATGCAAAAGACGACGGGAATTCACCGTCGTGAATTTGGTTTTCAAACCGTCGTAAAATCGAGCGACGTCTTTTGCAAAGTAAAACCACGACGCGAAATCACCGTCGTTGGTATTACAAACCACGTCATTAACAAAAAACAACCGACGTCTGTATACTGAAAAATGAACCAAAAAATTGTCCTGGAGAAGTATAGACGACGTATTTTATACAACATACGTCGTGTAAAATTATACAATACGTCTTTAAATAAATAAAATAAGACGTTATTAAACCATACGACGTCTAATATATTTATACAACCGTCGTGCAATATTATTGCCACTTCGTTTCTTCCATTAATATTGACGTGGAAATAGCGGTTAGGGGCAAATCACCGTCGTTGTTGTACCAAACAACGTCCTTTACAAACACAGACGACCTATTTTATACAAACATAGTCGTGTGTATATATATACTACGTTTTTAAATTAATAAAATATGACGTTATTAATATATACTACGTCGTATATATCTATATAACCGACGTGGAAAATATGTTAAGCTCATGACTTACGACCTATTTATTTCTATTATCAACGTAGTATGTGATATACAACGTCGTGATAATGTAAAAGACAGCCGTGTTTCTCTATTTATACGTCGTCTTTAGTAAAATAATAGTCGTCTAATCCATCCAAGACGTCGTCTTTTGTAACGTTCAGGTTCGATATTTGTCCTTTTAGACGTCGGTATTATTGTACTGAAGTCGTGTTATTTGTAATTACATGTCGGCTCTTTATCCTTCTCCGACGTGATATCGTTAATAACTGTTTCACAATAACGTCGACTTTTTTCACTTTTAGTTCGCTTTTAGACGTCGGTAAATTCAATGACGTCGTTGAATGATCCAAAACGTCGTTTTTTATTGACAATTTTATGACAACAGACGTCTGTTTTTCACAGTTTTATAAGGACCGTCGTTTTATAATACTGAACCAGTATTTTATGTACTGATTGTTTTGTGTCCAAAACCTGCATAATGAAAGTGAAGAAAACACATTACAATTTATTACAAAATTAATGTCATACAGTAGTGCTGTTTAGGACATAAATAATTTCATAAATTACAAGAGCATCATTCAATCCATATATCTTCACACCCATCTCGAATATTTTGACTCCCAAACTCACCCACTAGTTCATCAAATGTGTCAACATTTGGCATCCCTCTAGTAAATGGCTCACACTCAATTCTCACATCACCTAAGACATCATCACCAATAACATCATCATTATATTCTCTATTAGGTGCTGATAACACTACAGACCAACCATGATGCATCGGGTCGTCAACAAAAAATACTTGTTTGACTTGAGAAGCCAAAACAAATTGGTCATTCCTATGTCCAATTTTACTCAAATCTACAAGGGTAAATCCAAGTTCGTCGACTACAAGGCCGGAAGTACTATCTATCCAATCACACCTAAAGACTGGGATTGTAAACTTTTGGTAGTCAAGGTCCCAAATTTCTTGAATGACACCATAAAAACCCATATTTGAGAGAATTGGGTTTTTATCCTTGGCACTAGCAACTTGCATGGTATGTGCAAGTAAATAAACTCCACTATTTTGAACTGTCCGCACATCATCTTGTGCCTTGATGTTAAATTTAACACCTTTAATAAGATAGCTCCTATATAATGGCACTGCCATGTTTGGACCAGCTGCTAGCCACCTTAAATTTTCTGATATCCCATGATTGCCTCCCTCATCAAGTTCACTTTGAACCTGCAAATTAATCATATCTTAATTCAATCTAACATAGAAAGAAGAAAATTAAAAGTCCAATATGTTATTGAATAACATATACCTTGAAGTGTAGCCATTGAATAAAAGTGCTATTGTGCTTATCTTGCAGCCACTTTGTTCTCTTTCTAAATTTTGGATAAGCGGCCTTGATGTGGATCATATGTTCCCTACATGACACGAAAAATTCAAGCATTACGATCCCAAACATATAAGATAAACATAAGGAATAATTTAAAATGGAAACTTAAGGAATAAAACTCATACTCGATATAAGGTAGAACTTCCTCCGTATTCTCCAAGACATATAGATGTGCTTGGTTCAACAGGTCCCGATCAACTAAGCTCACTGTGCAACCTGATAATGGCTTTGAAACTCCTATCTTCTGACTTGATGGCACTCCAATTGTACTAATATCAGATAAATGTTCAGTGCAAAATTCTACAGCTTCTTCAGCTATATAACGCTCCGCAATGCAACCTTCGGGATGAGTACGGTTCTGAACATACCCCTTTAGAACTTTCATATATCTTTCGAACGGATACATCCATCTACAATAAACTGGCCCACATAGACGAACTTCTCTGACAAGATGTACTACTAGATGAACCATGATATCGAAGAATGAAGGTGGAAAGTATTTTTCAAGCAAACACAAAGTAACTACTACATCTTCTTCCAACTTATCTAGCTTGGAAACATCAACCGTCTTTGCACATATAGCATTGAAGAAGAAGCACAAACGAGTTATTGCATACCTTGCAGGCTTCTCCAAAACAGAACGAATTGCCACAGGGAGCAATTGTTGCATTAAGGTATGACAATCATGTGATTTAAGGCCAAGAAGTCTTGAATCTTGTAAAGATACAAGATTTTTTATATTTGAAGAATAACCTTCAGGGACCTTCATACCATAGAAAGAATTGCAAATCGCTCTCTTCTCTGCTCTTGACAAATTCCAAGGCCCTGGAGGCAAACGAGTACTTCTTTCTCCATACTCGGGTTGCAAATCAATTTTGACCCCCATGTTCAATAAATCTAACCGAGCAGCAATCCCATCTTTATTTTTTCCAGGGATCTCCAGCAATGTACCAATGATACTATCACAAACATTCTTCTCAATGTGCATAACATCGAGGACATGCCTCACTGGAAGGTATTTCCAATACTCAAGATCAAAGAATTTTGACTTCTTCTTCCAACAAACTCTGTCACCATCATTTTCACCTCCACCTCCCCCTTTTTTCGATCCCCATATGTAATTAATATCTTCAACCATTTGCAGCACTTCTTCTCCCGTTAATGGCTCCAGAGCCGTGCCATATTCAGGTTTCCCATTAAAAGCTGCACGTTGCCTCCTATATGGATGATTAATTGGTAACCATTTTCTATGCCCAATGTAACAAATTTTGTGGCCATTTTTCAACCTGTGACTAGGTGTATCATCGCCGCATATTGGACAAGCTTTATATCCTTTAACAACACAACCAGATAAGTTTCCATAGGCGGGAAAATCATTAATGGTCCACAGTAATGCAGCTCTGAGTGTAAAATATTCTCCTATGTGTGCATCATACACTCCTCTAATCCCATCCCACAAAGATTTTAAATCATCAATCAAAGGCTCCAAGTAGACGTCTATATCATTTCCGGGTTGTTTAGGACCGGAAATCAATAAAGTCAACATCATGAACTTTCGTTTCATGCACAGCCATGGTGGGAGATTATATGTAACTAAGATAACTGGCCAGCAACTATATCTGCTACTTAGAGAACTGTGGGGATTGAATCCATCAGATGAAAGAGCCAATCTCAAGTTTCTCGGCTCATTACCAAACTCGGGCCATTTATCATCAAGAAGTTTCCAAGACGGGGAATCCGCCGGATGAGACATCTGACCATCAATTGATTTTCTAGCAGCATGCCAAGTCAAATTCTTAGCTGTCTCATGTGATTGAAACATCCTTTTAAACCTTGGAATTGGAGGAAAATACCACAACACCTTCGCTGCCACACCCTCTTTCAAGAATCCATCTTTGGTTTCCTTCCACCTTGAGATACCACAACTAGGACAATTAGTTGAATCTTCATACTCCTTCCTATACAAGATGCAATCATTGGGGCATGCGTGGATTTTCTCATAACTCAGCCCCAATGCACACAGAGTCTTTTTTGCCTCATACATAGAGGCCGGTATTGTATTTCCTTCTGGAAGCAACTCGCCCTGAAGTATCAATAATTCTGTAAAACATACATCACTCATCCCATGTTTTGCCTTCAAATTATACAACTTCACTAATGCCGATAACTTGGTGTACTTTCTACAACCAGGGTACAATGGTTGATCTCCATCCCCAATCACATTAGCAAACTCATAAGGATCCGATCCAAAATCACCAAAATCATTATCATCCATCTCTATTTCTTCAGACACAAAACTGTACCTACTATGGTCATCATCTTCTTCAACATTTCTACTAGCATTACTAGTTGCAATTGGTTCCCAAGGTTCTCCATGAAATGTCCAATTCTTATAGCTTTGGTCAACTCCATTAAAGTATAAGTGATCCCTTATAATTCCAACCCCAAACAATTTCAAATTCGCACATTTAACACATGGACAACGGATATGCGTTGTAGTTAGAAGATTTTCCACAGAAAATTGCAAAAATGCTTCCACCCCTAACTCATATGCCTTCGATCTTCTATCCGAGTGCATCCATGACTTATCCATCTTGGACACTATATCCTATTATCTATAATAAGGTGAAAAGACAAGCAATGACTATCACTATAGCAGATTATATAAGGTTTTAATAGCAAATAATATAGTATACAGACGACGGTTTTTAAACAACAACAGACGTATTACACATATATAGACGACGGGTTTTAAAAAACGTCGTCTAATGCTAGCAAGAAACAGACGCCAGCGAACTTTAACCACGACGGTAGTTAAAACAAGCGTCGTGGTATATTTTTATAGACAACGGTTTGTTAAAAAAACCGTCGTCGTATGCATAAAAAGGATTTCGAAATCCCAGTTTATTTTCAAGAACCCAGAATATATTCAGAACACAACATATACATTAATTTTTATGTAGGGTATTAAGAACACAACATATACATTAATACTAAGCACGAAACCAACATATACTACGCATGAAAACATTAAATCCATTCCCGATTCATAATAACAGAGAGTATTAAAAGATCCGACAAGATTAAACCCTAAACCCGATTCATGAAAACATTAAACATTAAATCCATTAACCCATACCGTCGACAACATTAAAAAATCACAAAACCCTTTACCACAGAACTGAATATCATTCAATGAATTTACAAGCATGAGATTAGGGTTTGCACTTACAGGTAGGCAGAGCTCACAGCTTATGGCCAACTTGGATTCGACGGAGTTGTAAACTTGGCCAACTTGGATTCGACGGAGAGACTAACTTTGAAGTGAGAGAGCGGAGCGAAATGTTTTAGGACACAGACTATGGTCAACTTGTATAAGAGTTAGAGCGAAATCTGAAAATTTTAGGTCGAGCTGAAATTTTTAGAAAGCGCGTTTTTTAAAAAACATCGACGGAAACAAAAACATAATCGTCGTTAAAGGTTCACCCTAAACATGACGCTTATTTTAAAAATAACGTCGTTGTAAATATACTTACGACACAAAACCAAACTACCGTCGTTAAAAGTTCAACATAAAGAAATATGCCCTAAACCCTAATAAATAAAACCTAAATTATATATATTGTTTTTACAAATAATTTTTCAAAACGGATTAGGGTTTTATGGCCTAAAATATCTCGTCCATAAAACCCTAAACCCTAATCCCTTTTCTAAATTTATATAAACCCTAAACCCTAAACCCTAAACCATTAAAGTATAAGTGAGTTGTGACTCATGATAACATTTTAATTTTTGGTGGTAATTTTAAATTTGTATAACTCAAACTATATTTTTTAAAGCTTAAGGGGGAAGAAAATATTGCAATGACTTCATAGGAGTTGACGTTGCATTTTTTGGATTTATTTTACATTTATTATGAATATTTCGAATTAAATAGAATAAAATATTATTAATAAAACCCACAAACCACGTCCTCTTTAATAAATTAACGACGTTTTAACTAATATAAACGACTTAATTTTAACAACAAACGTCGTTTAGAGTTCAAACCATGGCCATTTTTACAACTAAAACGACGTACAAACAATTTTCCACGACCTAATATCTTAACATCTCGCCGTCTAATTTCAATCAAACAACGTCATCTATATAATTAATAGCGTCGTTTTAACATCCATTTACGTCGCGTTTTTAAAAAATATGACGTTGTTATTTGTGTACAACGTCATTTTAAACAAACCAGGGTTTAGAAATGCGCTCTTCGTAAATCATCGACGGAAAACAAAAAAAACCGTCGTTAAATATGACATCCATACCCTAAACCCTAAACTCTAAACCCTAAACCCTAAACCCTAAACCATAAAATATAAACCCTAAATTATATATATATATGTTTAAATAATTATAGAAAAGGATTTATGGTTTTAGGGCCTAATATATATTAACCATAAACCCTAAACCCCAAAAATAAACCTTTATCCCCCTAAACCCTAAACCCTAAACCATTAAAGTATAAGTGATGTTGTGACTCATGAAAACATTTTTCTTTTTGGTGGTAATTTTAAATTTGTATAACTCAAACTTAATTTTTTAAAGCTTAAGGGGGAAGAAAATATCACAATGACTTCATAGGAGTTGACGTTGCATTTTTTGGATTTATTTTAAATTTATTATGATTATTTGAGTTAAATGGAATAAAATATTATTAATAAAACCCACAAACCACGTCGGCGTTAATAAATTAACGACGTTTTAAATTATTATAAACGACTTAATTTTAAAACAAAACGTCGTTTAAATTATAAACCATGGCCATTTTTACACATAAAACGACGTACAAACAATTTTCCACGACCAAAACTCTTACTTCTCGCAGTCTAATATCAAGAAAACAACGTCGTCTATAGAACCAAGAGGGTCGTTTGAACAACCTTTTACGTCGGGTTTTTAAAAAAATATGACGTTGTTATGTGTCTGCAACGTCTTTTTGAATAAACTATGGTTTTTCACAACATGAAAACCTCAACAAATTTGTTTCAGCATGATCTTGGGTTTTTAACAACATGAAAACCTCAACAAATTTACAGGGACGTTGACGTCAACAAAAACTTGCTAATTCTAACCAATTTTGTACAAAAACTTGTCTAATTCTAAAAAAATTTGTACATTTTATAAAAATGTTTAAGTATGCTAAAATTCCTCTACTCCATATGAACACACACAAACTCTGCCCATTCTTTCCTAACTTCGTCAATGGCAGCTTGGGGGTATGGCGCTTGATTCTTTCCTTTGGCAAACTGCAGTTCATAAACAAAGATTAATATCACCGACGACGCTATTATTCATTTACCGACGTAGGATATATATTCAACGACGGTATTTTTAATCTACCGTCGTTGATAATATAAAAATCGACATAAAAAATAAATCTGAAAATTTTCTTCTTACCGTCCTCTCAAAATCCAGGGAAGTATCCTTTAT
Source organism: Prunus yedoensis (assembly GCA_005406145.1). NCBI lineage: Eukaryota > Viridiplantae > Streptophyta > Magnoliopsida > Rosales > Rosaceae > Prunus > Prunus yedoensis. The sequence goes on from BJCG01002596.1 coordinate 20,644, forward strand.
GATGTCTCTCATAAAGCGCATGACATAATACCCACATTCTACACTGCTTGGTTGCTTTGGAGTGCCGGGCAGAGTTTTCCAAAGAGGTGTTTTACGGCCTACTCTGCCTATGTGTGTATTATACATTTTTAGAGCAGAGTTCACTATGTTTTTCCCGTCCTCATCCACAACTCGATTTCCAGGCAGTGGATCCAAAAAATAGACGGTCTCCTTCTTTGCTCTCACAATGATCAAGACCCAATGACGGCTGCACAAAATAAATATCAAGGTTAAATATAGTTTTATATGCAGAGCATCATACAAACAAAATCCTGTTTTTTGTTTGGAGACTAACCCTGGATTGTAAGGCATCAGGAAAATCTGTTCACCATCTGTTTTTTGAAGTCGATTGGCTACGAGACGTGATCTGTCAGTTAATGAACCAGCGTCGGCACTAACTGCAGCAGGGTCGATAAAGCCAACCATATTCACCATATTTGCAGCTTTCAGATGATCAAATAGGCACCTAAATATATGAATTGAAACCATGAGTGTTTTTTTTTTTTACATAAAGGAGAGTGTCAAATGAATATTTGATAAGGACAAACCTCATATATACTGCAACGACAGTAGCCCCAATTTCTTCCATACCAGCAAATTGGGTAATATCTTCATGCAAGACGAAGGTGTTACGATCTATGCCAAACACCTCCTTCTCAATAGTAAAGGACATAGCCTTCTCCTGAGGCTTTAGTGTCGATTCAACATAACTACAAAGGGATTGTAAAGAAGATGGCAACTCCAGCTTTGAATAATCTGGTACTTCAGTACTCTGTTTGAAAAAATAAAGCAACATAAAGTGACGTGGTAAATAAATAACAACGACGTTATTAAATAATTAAAGACGTCTATATTTAATTACACGACGGTAAATAATAAACGTCGTGGTATTTAATATACTACGACGTTATGTAAACTTGTACAACAATTTAAACTTGTAAACTAAGTTATGAGAATTTACCTGTTCAACTATCTCATGTATCTTTCCTTCTACTCTCTTTTCTACTTCCCCGGATTTCTGTTTTAAGAAATAAAGAAATATATAAATGACATGGTACAAAAATTAAAAACAAATAAATTCACCGTCGTGGTAAACGTTAACAGAAGGCGGTTTAATACAAGAGCGTCGTGGTAAAAAATTAAAATAAACCGTCGTGGTAATCAATAACAAACGACGGTATGTAATAATTACAGACGTGTAAAATTCATTAAACGACGTTAAATAAAGAATTAAGACGTTAATGAGAATTGAAAAAAAAATGAAAAAGGCTAAGTTATGAGAATTTACCTGTTCAACTCTCTCAAGTATCTTTCCTTCTACTGTCTTTTCTACTTCACCGGATTTCTGTTTTAAGAAATAAAGAAATATATAAATGACATTGTACAAAAATTAAAAACAAATAAATTCACCGTCGTGGTAAACGTTAACAGAAGGCGGTTTAATACAAGAGCGTCGTGGTAAAACTTTAACACGACGGTAAATATAAACAGAGAAACAGAGAATTCAAAGTTCAAAAACGTTACCATTTCTTCCTGCTTTTCCCCATTCTTGGCAGTATCCTCCTCAAATTGAAGGGCTCTAACATCAAGTGCCCCTGAGCAGCTTGCTTTGTCCGACATTGGATTTTTAGGACTTTGCCCTTGGATTTGGGACATTGTATTCAGTTTCAGCATGCTTTGATCAAAATTGGGGATGAGTTTGGAAAGCTGACTCAGCAAATTTTCCCTCTCAGCTTCTACCAATTGCTTGGTCCTAGCCTCCATCTTTAAACTCTCTTCCCTTGATCTAGCCTCCATTTTCAAAGTCTCTTCTTGAAGGACAAGTCTTACACTTTCCTTCAATTGATCTGCAAACTTTACCTTCTGTTGTCTAGGTAAATTGAAGTATTGCTTAGGGGAAACCCCAGCCCCTACCCCTCTAACTCTTCCTGGATGCTCGGGACCCAAAGCCATTGTCAAAACATCATTGGTTCCTGACAGAGAAAGAGTGCCTTCAGAGACTTGCTTTTGCAAATCATCCTAACAAAAAGACATAATAAAAAGTCAGAATAAGAAAACAAACGACGGTTATTTATAAAAAATCGACGTAGTATAATATTTCGCACGACTCAATAACATAACAATCGACGTAATATAGTATTTCATACGACGCTAACTAAATGCCGACGTTATTAATTTATTAAACGACGTCAATAATAAACCACCGACGTCTTATGATATAATTACAAAAAACAGAGCATGGATTCCAGATTCAGACCTTTAACGACGCGTTTTAAAATATTTCGACGTAGTAATACTTTTCACACGACGCAAAAATATAACAGCAGACGTAATAAAAATTTTAAAACAGAGTGAGTAGGCTTACAATTAATTTTGCTTTCTCTGCAGTCTTTGGATCCGGGATGTTACCATGTTTGTCTTCTCTTGCTTTTTTCCATAAGGTAGATCGATCAATATCTACCCCAGGAATGATTTCCTTCAAGTCCTCCTTAAAACCAACATATCCTTTTCGAGACAATCGATGATTGTACTCGAGTTTCTCCCTCCTCTGTGATTGTTCTTCATGCACAGCCCCAAATTTTTCAGACAACCTTGAAGCTACAAAGGCATCCCATTGAGCTTTCTCTAAGAATTTGTATGTTTCAGGGGGCTGCCTTAATCTATCCTGCTCCTTGATGAATGGAAGGATATGAAACCTCGTTAGTGTAGACTTGAAATCCTTCCATTTCTTGGCGGCAGAAGATAGCACCATTTGCTTGCCCCCTTTACCAACCACAAAAGCCATGTCAACGGCTTCCCAAATCTGCTCTTTTATATCCTTGGATATTTGAACCCATTTCTTGTCCACAAGTGGGACTCTGGAGCGTGCCAACACACCAATGTAGGACTGCATCTCATTATGTGCACGGCCATATGGTTTCCCTTCTTCATTGTACTCAACAACAGGCTTGATTTTCTGAATTTTTCTCTGCACAACACGGGGCATTGTGCTCATACCCCGACCTGACTTTGGCTCCTCAGAAATAGTTGCCGTGCTGCCTGGTTCTGTCTCAGAAGATGAAACAAACTTCATCTTCTTCGAGGACTTGGTTTGAGGATTTACAACACTAAGCTCCCTCTTCGAGGATTCATTTTTTTTCAAGCCAGACTCCTTACTTTGGGATTGAGAAACCATGGTTACAGACAAATTAAACCTGCAAGTGAAAATTTATCAGTGAAATTAATAAAAACCACGACGATTATTTATAAACTACGACGTATTATAATATTTGAAACGACGTAAGAATAAAACAAACGACGTAATAATAAATTTAAACGACGGTAGTTAATAACCGACGTGATAAAATATTACGACGACGTCAATAATAAACAACCAACGTCTTATGATATAATCAAAAAAGAGAGTATTAAATATTACAACGACGTTAATAATAAAAATCGCCGTGGTATTAAAATAAAACGACGTAAATATTAATTTACCGTCGTCTATACCACAAAAACATTAGGAACAACGTAAAATATTTTCAGCAGAAAAATAATTAAAAAGATTTTCGAAACAAAAACCATTGTTCAGAGAAATCAAACATGCGATGAATATATCCTTAAAAATCAAAAACAAAAAACAGGATCTCATTTTAAAAAACAACGAAGAACACTTTCACACGACGCTAGGGTGACTGGCGAACCGTCGTGGTCTATAAATCTAACCACGTAAATAACAAGCCACCGTCGTCTTATTTAGTTGAAGTAGAAGAACCAGAGTAGTGTTCAAACTTGGAAACTTTTCGTCTTTGTCTGCAAATTTTATCAAACTTGGAAAGAAAATATGTAAAAAGATTTAAAAAAACGAAAATGATATGCGCATGCAAAACAGGAACAAAAATCCTTTCAGAAATGCTTACCCTTTGCTTGCGATGAAAGCTTTCTTCTGGAGTTTGGTGTTTCAGTTCAGAGATGAAGACGAAGAGGAGATGAAGACGAAGAGGAGATAAGCTTGAAAGTTTGAAACAGTTCTTGGAGAATGAAAAATGAGAGAAGCTTGAAAGTTTTTCTCGGGTTTGGAAACAGTGCAAGTATGGGTCAGGAAGGCGAAAAGTTTAAAATAATAAAAAACCGTTTAATAAAGACGACGCTATTAATAGTATGCGCCCTAGTATGGTACATTATACGGCGCTATTTTTAACACCGCCCTATAATATTACTTTACACGACGGTATGTTTTAATGAAACGACGTTTTTAAAACGAATTACACGACGAATGTTTTTTCAAAAAAGATGAATCGTCATTTTCCAATTTACCCAACGACCTTATATTCAATAATACCACGTCGTTTTAATTACTCATACCGACGTGAAAAATTAATTCCACGTCTTCATTTTTCAATTACGCGCTTTGTTCTTATGAACAGACGTTGTACTTATAAATTGAACGACTGTGTATTTTAATAAACCGACGTGGTTACTTTTGTTCTGAAAACGACGTCGTTCTCTTTTTAATACGCGCCAAATGACTTTTGGATTTTCGATGCAATTATGACGGCGCTTTTTTTATTTTAACGGACGTTGTACTTAGAAATAGAACGACAGTGTATTTTAGGAAACCGACGTGGTTACTTGGGGTTTCTGAAAACGACGTCGTTCTATTTTTAATACGCGTCAAATGACTTTTGGATTTCCGATGTAGTTATAACGGCGCTTGTTTATCTAAACTGACGTTGATTATTAAAATATAACGTCGCTATGTAAATTAGAACCGACGTTGTACTTCGATAATTTGTTTAAATATGATTTTTTCACGCGTTTTTTAACTCTCAGTTTTCAATTAGGGTTGCAGAATGATTCCTCACAAGACCAAGCATGGGTTTGCTACATCCTCCTGTGTAGCAAGGGTGAAACCAGCTTGAGAACCCGCATGGGTGTTCCTGATGCTCGCAGAGACGGACTCAGGTGGTGGCTGTAGCTGGGAGTGGGCTTGAGGTTCAGAATGAGTAGGTGGTGTCTATTCATTCCGAACCTCAAGCCCACTCCCAGCTTCACCCCAAAGGCACAACCCACAACAGGTTCTAAGGCTGGTTCCACCTTGCTACACAGGAGTTTTGAAGTTGATCACTGTGGAAAAGGGGACTACAATGTAACCAGGAATCGAGGAGTGAGGGTTCACACTTTGTTGATTTTGATTTTGATTTTGATTTTGATTTTCAGGAATCGAGGCTGTGCAGGAGCTTGAGAACAAGAGGAAGGAGAGGGCCCAGCTTGCATATGAGAGGAAGAAACAGTTGAACATATATTTGCCGCGATGTATTTGCCAAATTTGTGTTCATATATTGTGTAAATATTTAACACGAAGAGATTTGCCTTTTAAGATGAAAATGTTGTTGAGGATTGAGAATTAAATTTTGTTTTGTGTTAAGAAAGATATTACCAAAATAAAAGAAAAATTAATTAATTTTAAAAAGCTATAAACATAAGACGGCGGTTTACAGAGAGGGCAGACGTATAAATTGAAAAAATACGACGGTAATTTGAACTTAGGACGTGGTAAATAAAAACGACAGTAGTGTTGTATGTACCGTCGTAGTATACTCCAAAATAATAAGTCGGCGGTTTACAGAGAATGCACCGTCGTAGTATACAGACGTTGATTCCTCTATATTATACGACGTGGATTAAGAACAGTTGGTCGTGTTTAGTAAGGAGTTAACACGGCAGGTTTTTTGGTGAACTGTCGTCTTTATTTTCTACGTCAGTGTATTCATACCTGCTGTCGTTGTTTTTTGGTCAGATTTTAACTCTGAAGAAATCCTTTTTTAAAAACGACGGTTTTTTATTTGTATGCGTCGTCTTTTAAAAATATTGAACAGTAAATCACTTATCCACGACGGTTTATTTTAATACCGTCGTCGATTTAAATACAACGACGGTTTTATGTTATGCCGTCGTCTTTTTCTGGTCGTCTTTTCCCATTTTTGTAGTAGTGGTTCTAGCAATTGGATTTCACTCAAAACTCACCAAATGACTCCTCCCACCTTATTATGATGTTGCCCAAGTTTTGGAATCGATCCGAAATCAATAGGGGTAAGAAATTGGACAATTCAAGTTCGCACCCAGTTCGTTCCTTACATGGAGTGGTTGGTGTTTTCAATAGTTCTAGCGATTGGATTTCACTCCAAACTCACCAAATGACTCCTTCCACCTTATTCTGATGTTGCCCAAGTTTTGGAATCGATCCGAAATCAATAGGGTTAAGAAATTGGACAATTCAAGTTCGCACACAGTTCGTTCCTTAAATGGAGTGGTTGGTGTTTTGCTTAGTTCTAGCAATTGGGTTTCACTCAAAACTCACCAAATGACTCCTCCCACCTTATTATGATGTTGCCCAAGTTTTGGAATCGATCCGAAATCAATAGGGTTAAGAAATTGGACAATTCAAGTTCGCACACAGTTCGTTCCTTAGATGGAGTGGTTGGTGTTTTGCTTAGTTCTAGCAATTGGATTTCACTCAAAACTCACCAAATGACTCCTTCCACCTTATTATGATGTTGCCCAAGTTTTGGAATCGATCCGAAATCAATAGGTGTAAGAAATTGGACAATTCATGTTCGCACACTGTTCGTTCCTCACATGGAGTGGTTGGTGTTTTCAATAGTTCTAGCGATTGGATTTCACTCCAAACTCACCAAATGACTCCTTCCACCTTATTATGATGTTTCCCAAGCTTTGGAATCGATCCGAAATCAATAGGTGTAAGAAATTGGACAATTCAAGTTCGCACCCAGTTCGTTCCTTACGTGGAGTGGTTGGTGTTTTGCTTAGTTCTAGCTATTGGATTTCACTCCAAACTCACCAAATGACTCCTCCCACCTTATTATGATGTTGCCCAAGTTTTGGAATCGTTCCGAAATCAATAGGGGTAAGAAATTGGACAATTCAAGTTCACACCCAGTTCGTTCCTTACATGGAGTGGTTGGTGTTTTCAATAGTTCTAGCGATTGGATTTCACTCCAAACTCACCAAATGACTCCTTCCACCTTCTTATAACGTTGCCCAAGTTTTGGAATGGATCCGAAATCAATAGGTGTAAGAAATTGGACAATTCAAGTTCGCACCCAGTTCGTTCCTTACATGGAGTGGTTGGTGTTTTGCTTAGTTCTAGCTATTGGATTTCACTCCAAACTCACCAAATGACTCCTCCCACCTTATTATGATGTTGCCCAAGTTTTGGAATCGATCCGAAATCAATAGGTGTAAGAAATTGGACAATTCAAGTTCGCACCCAGTTCGTTCCCTACATGGAGTGGTTGGTGTTTTGCTTAGTTCTAGCGATTTGATTTCACTCCAAACTCACCAAATGACTCCTCCCACCTTATTATGACGTTGCCCAAGTTTTGGAATCGATCCGAAATCAATAGGTGTAAGAAATTGGAATATTCAAGTTCGCACCCAGTTCGTTCCTTACATGGAGTGGTTGGTGTTTTGCTTAGTTCTAGCAATTGGATTTCACTCCAAACTCACCAAATGACTCCTCCCACCTTATTATGATGTTGCCCAAGTTTTGGAATCGATCCGTATTCAATAGGTGTAAGAAATTGGACAATTCATGTTCGCACCCTGTTCGTTCCTCACATGGAGTGGTTGGGGTTTTCAATAGTTCTAGCGATTGGATTTCACTCCAAACTCACCAAATGACTCCTTCCACCTTATTATGATGTTTCCCAAGTTTTGGAATCGATCCGAAATCAATAGGTGTAAAAAATTGGACAATTCAAGTTCGCTCCCTGTTCGTTCCTTACATAGAGTGGTTGGTGTTTTGCTTAGTTCTAGCAATTGGATTTCACTCCAAACTCACCAAATGACTCCTCCGACCTTATTATGATGTTGCCCAAGTTTTGGAATCGATCCGTATTCAATAGGTGTAAGAAATTGGACAATTCAAGTTCGCACCAAGTTCGTTCCTTACATGGAGTGGTTGGTGTTTTGCTCAGTTCTAGAGATTGGATTTCACTCTAAACTCACCAAATGACTCCTCCCACCTTATTATGATGTTACCCAAGTTTTGGAATCGATCCGTATTCAATAGGTGTAAGAAATTGGACAATTCATGTTCGCACCCTGTTCGTTCCTCACATGGAGTGGTTGGTGTTTTCAATAGTTCTAGCGATTGGATTTCACTCCAAACTCACCAAATGACTCCTTCCCCCTTATTATGATGTTTCCCAAGCTTTGGAATCGATCCGAAATCAATAGGTGTAAGAAATTGGACAACTCATGTTCGCACCCTGTTCGTTCCTCACACGGAGTGGTTGGTGTTTTCAATAGTTCTAGCGATTGGATTTCACTCCAAACTCACCAAATGACTCCTTCCACCTTATTATGATGTTTCCCAAGTTTTGGAATCGATCCGAAATCAATAGGTGTAAGAAATTGGACAATTCAAGTTCGCACCCAGTTCGTTCCTTACATGGAGTGGTTGGTGTTTTGCTTAGTTCTAGCGATTGGATTTCACTCCAAACTCACCAAACAACTCCTCCCACCTTATTATGACGTTGCAAAAGTTCTGGAATCGATCCTAAATCAATAGGTGTAAGAAATTGGACAATTCAAGTTCGCACCCAGTTCGTTCCTTACATGGAGTGGTTGGTGTTTTGCTTAGTTCTAACGATTGGATTTCACTCAAAACTCACCAAATGACTCATCCCACCTTATTATGATGTTGCCCAAGTTTTGGAATCGATCTGTATTCAATAGGTGTAAGAAATTGGACAATTCATTTTCGCACCCTGTTCGTTCCTCACATGGAGTGGTTGGTGTTTTCACTAGTTCTAGCGATTGGATTTCACTCCAAACTCACCAAATGACTCCTTCCACCTTATTATGATGTTTCCCAAGTTTTGGAATCGATCCGAAATCAATAGGTGTAAGAAATTGGACAATTCAAGTTCATACCCAGTTCGTTCCTGACATGGAGTGGTTGGTGTTTTGCTTAGTTCTAGCAATTGGATTTCACTCCAAACTCACCAAATGACTCCTCCCACCTTATTATGATGTTGCCCAAGTTTTGGAATCGATCCGTATTCAATTGGTGTAAGAAATTGGACAATTCATGTTCGCACCCAGTTCGTTCCTTACATGGAGTGGTTGGTGTTTTCCATAGTTCTAGCGATTGGATTTCACTCCAAACTCACCAAATGACTCCTTCCACCTTATTATGATGTTTCCCAAGTTTTGGAATCGATCCGAAATCAATAGGGGTAAGAAATTGGACAATTCAAGTTCGCACCCTGTTCGTTCCTTAGATGGAGTGGTTGGCGTTTTGCTTAGTTCTAGCGATTGGATTTCACTCCAAACTCACCGAATGACTCCTCCCACTTTATTATGATGTTGCCCAAGTTTTGGAATCGATCCGAAATCAGTAGGTGTAAGAAATTGGACAATTAAAGTTCGCACCCAGTTAGTTCCCTACATGGAGTGGTTGGTGTTTTGCTTAGTTCTAGCGATTGGATTTCACTCCAAACTCCCCAAATGACTCCTCCCACCTTATTATGACGTTGCCCAAGTTTTGGAATCGATCCGAAATCAATAGGTGTAAGAAATTGGACAATTCAAGTTCGCACCAAGTTCGTTCCTTAGATGGAGTGGTTGGTGTTTTGCTTAGTTCTAGCGATTGGATTTCACTCAAAACTCACCAAATGACTACTCCCACCTTATTATGATGTTGCCCAAGTTTTGGAATCGATCCGAAATCAATAGGTGTAAGAAATTGGACAATTCATGTTCGCACCCTGTTCGTTCCTCACATGGAGTGGTTGGTGTTTTCAATAGTTCTAGCGATTGGATTTCACTCCAAACTCACCAAATGACTCCTTCCCCCTTATTATGATGTTTCCCAAGCTTTGGAATCGATCCGAAATCAATAGGTGTAAGAAATTGGACAACTCATGTTCGCACCCTGTTCGTTCCTCACATGGAGTGGTTGGTGTTTTCAATAGTTCTAGCGATTGGATTTCACTCCAAACTCACCAAATGGCTCCTTCCACCTTATTATGATGTTTCCCAACTTTTGGAATCCATCCGAAATCAATAGGTGTAAGAAATTGGACAATTCAAGTTCGCACCCAATTCGTTCCTGACAGGGAGTGGTTGGTGTTTTGCTTAGTTCTAGCTATTGGATTTCACTCCAAACTCACCAAATGACTCCTCCCACCTTATGATGATGTTGCCCAAGTTTTGGAATCGATCCGTATTCAATAGGGGTAAGAAATTGGGCAATTCAAGTTCGCACCCAGTTCGTTCCTCACATGGAGTGGTTGGTGTTTTCAATAGTTCAAGCGATTGGATTTCACTCCAAACTCACCAAATGACTCCTTCCACCTTCTTATAACGTTGCCCAAGTTTTGGAATGGATCCGAAATCAATAGGTGTAAGAAATTGGACAATTCAAGTTCGCACCCAGTTCGTTCCTTACATGGAGTGGTTGGTGTTTTGCTTAGTTCTAGCTATTGGATTTCACTCCAAACTCACCAAATGACTCCTCCCACCTTATTATGATGTTGCCCAAGTTTTGGAATCGATCCGAAATCAATAGGTGTAAGAAATTGGACAATTCAAGTTCGCACCCAGTTCGTTCCCTACATGGAGTGGTTTGTTTTGCTTAGTTCTAGCGATTTGATTTCACTCAAAACTCACCAAATGACTCCTCCCACCTTATTATGACGTTGCCCAAGTTTTGGAATCGATCCGAAATCAATAGGTGTAAGAAATTGGAATATTCAAGTTCGCACCCAGTTCGTTCCTTACATGGAGTGGTTGGTGTTTTGCTTAGTTCTAGCAATTGGATTTCACTCCAAACTCACCAAATGACTCCTCCCACCTTATTATGATGTTGCCCAAGTTTTGGAATCGATCCGTATTCAATAGGTGTAAGAAATTGGACAATTCATGTTCGCACCCTGTTCGTTCCTCACATGGAGTGGTTGGGGTTTTCAATAGTTCTAGCGATTGGATTTCACTCCAAACTCACCAAATGACTCCTTCCACCTTATTATGATGTTTCCCAAGTTTTGGAATCGATCCGAAATCAATAGGTGTAAAAAATTGGACAATTCAAGTTCGCTCCCTGTTCGTTCCTTACATAGAGTGGTTGGTGTTTTGCTTAGTTCTAGCAATTGGATTTCACTCCAAACTCACCAAATGACTCCTCCGACCTTATTATGATGTTGCCCAAGTTTTGGAATCGATCCGTATTCAATAGGTGTAAGAAATTGGACAATTCAAGTTCGCACCAAGTTCGTTCCTTACATGGAGTGGTTGGTGTTTTGCTTAGTTCTAGAGATTGGATTTCACTCTAAACTCACCAAATGACTCCTCCCACCTTATTATGATGTTGCCCAAGTTTTGGAATCGATCCGTATTCAATAGGTGTAAGAAATTGGACAATTCATGTTCGCACCCTGTTCGTTCCTCACATGGAGTGGTTGGTGTTTTCAATAGTTCTAGCGATTGGATTTCACTCCAAACTCACCAAATGACTCCTTCCCCCTTATTATGATGTTTCCCAAGCTTTGGAATCGATCCGAAATCAATAGGTGTAAGAAATTGGACAACTCATGTTCGCACCCTGTTCGTTCCTCACACGGAGTGGTTGGTGTTTTCAATAGTTCTAGCGATTGGATTTCACTCCAAACTCACCAAATGACTCCTTCCACCTTATTATGATGTTTCCCAAGTTTTGGAATCGATCCGAAATCAATAGGTGTAAGAAATTGGACAATTCAAGTTCGCACCCAGTTCGTTCCTTACATGGAGTGGTTGGTGTTTTGCTTAGTTCTAGCGATTGGATTTCACTCCAAACTCACCAAACAACTCCTCCCACCTTATTATGACGTTGCAAAAGTTCTGGAATCGATCCGAAATCAATAGGTGTAAGAAATTGGACAATTCAAGTTCGCACCCAGTTCGTTCCTCACATGGAGTGGTTGGTGTTTTCAATAGTTCAAGCGATTGGATTTCACTCCAAACTCTCCAAATGACTCCTTCCACCTTATTATGATGTTGCCCAAGTTTTGGAATCGATCCGAAATCAATAGGTGTAAGAAATTGTACAATTCAAGTTCGCACCCAGTTTGTTCCTTACATGGAGTGGTTGGTGTTTTGCCTAGTTCTAGAGATTGGATTTCACTCAAAACTCACCAAATGACTACTCCCACCTTATTATGATGTTGCCCAAGTTTTGGAATCGATCCGAAATCAATAGGTGTAAGAAATTGGACAATTTATGTTCGAACCCTGTTCGTTCCTCACATGGGGTGGTTGGTGTTTTCAATAGTTCTAGCGATTGGATTTCACTCCAAACTCGCCAAATGACTCCTTCTACCTTATTATGATGTTGCCCAAGTTTTGGAATCGATCCGAAATCAATAGGTGTAAGAAATTGGACAATTCAAGTTCGCACCCAGTTCGTTCCTTACATGGAGTGGTTAGTGTTTTGCTTAGTTCTAGCGATTCGATTTCACTCCAAACTCCCCAAATGACTCCTCCCACCTTCTTATGACGTTGCCCAAGTTTTGGAATCGATCCGAAATCAATAGGTGTAAGAAATTGGACAATTCAAGTTCGCACCCAGTTAGTTCCCTACATGGAGTGGTTGGTGTTTTGCTTAGTTCTAGCGATCGGATTTCACTCCAAACTCACCAAATGACTCCTCCTACCTTATTATGACGTTGCCCAAGTTTTGGAATCGATCCGAAATCAATAGGTGTAAGAAATTGGACAATTCAAGTTCGCACCAAGTTCGTTCCTTAGATGGAATGGTTGGTGTTTTGCTTAGTTCTAGCGATTGGATTTCACTCAAAACTCACCAAATGACTACTCCCACCTTATTATGATGTTGCCCAAGTTTTGGAATCGATCCGAAATCAATAGGTGTAAGAAAGTGGACAATTCATGTTCGCACCCTGTTCGTTCCTCACATGGAGTGGTTGGTGTTTTCAGTAGTTCTAGTGATTGGATTTCACTCCAAACTCACCAAATGGCTCCTTCCACCTTATTATGATGTTTCCCAACTTTTGGAATCCATCCGAAATCAGTAGGTGTAAGAAATTGGACAATTCAAGTTCGCACCCAATTCGTTCCTGATAGGGAGTGGTTGGTGTTTTGCTTAGTTCTAGCTATTGGATTTCACTCCAAACTCACCAAATGACTCCTCCCACCTTATGATGATGTTACCCAAGTTTTGGAATCGATCCGTATTCAATAGGGGTAAGAAATTGGACAATTCAAGTTCGCACCCAGTTCGTTCCTCACATCGAGTGGTTGGTGTTTTCAATAGTTCAAGCGATTGGATTTCACTCCAAACTCACCAAATGACTCCTTCCACCTTATTATGATGTTGCCCAAGTTTTGGAATCGATCCGAAATCAATAGGTGTAAGAAATTGGACAATTCAAGTTCGCTCCCAGTTCGTTCCTTACATGGAGTGGTTGGTGTTTTGCTTAGTTCTAGCTATTGGATTTCACTCAAAACTCACCAAATGACTCCTCCCACCTTATTATGATGTTGCCCAAGTTTTGGAATCGATCCGAAATCAATAGGTGTAAGAAATTGGACAATTCATGTTCGCACCCTGTTCGTTCCTCACATGGAGTGGTTGGTGTTTTCAATAGTTCTAGCGATTGGATTTCACTCCAAACTCACCAAAGGACTCCTTCCACCTTATTATGATGTTTCCCAAGTTTTGTTATCGATCCGAAATCAATAGGTGAAAGAAATTGGACAATTCAAGTTCGCACCCAGTTCGTTCCTTACATGGAGTGGTTGGTGTTTTGCTTAGTTCTAGCGATTGGATTTCACTCCAAACTCACCAAATGACTCCTTCCACCTTATTATGTTGTTGCCCAAGTTTTGGAATCGATCCGAAAACAATAGGTGTAAGAAATTGGACAATTCAAGTTCGCACCCAGTTCGTTCCTTACATGGAGTGATTGGTGTTTTGCTTAGTTCTAGCAAATGGATTTCACTCCAAACTCACCAAATGACTCCTCCCACCTTATTATGATGTTGCCCAACTTTTGGAATCGATCCGAAATCAGTAGGGGTAAGAAATTGGACAATTCAAGTTCGCACCCAGTTCGTTCCTTACGTGGAGTGGTTGGTGTTTTCCATAGTTCTAGCTTGGCTTTCACTCAAAACTAACCAAATGACTCCTCCCACCTTATTATGATGTTGCCCAAGTTTTGGAATCGGTCCGAAATCAGTAGGTGTAAGAAATTGGACAATTCAAGTTCGCACCCAGTTCGTTCCTTAGATGGAGTGTTTGGTCTTTTGCTTAGTTCTAGCGATTGGATTTCACTCAAAACTCACCAAATGACTCCTCCCACCTTATTTTGATGTTGCCCAAGTTTTGGAATCGATCCGAAATCAATAGGTGTAAGAAATTGGACAATTCATGTTCGCACCCTGTTCGTTCCTCACATGGAGTGGTTGGTGTTTTCAATAGTTCTAGCGATTGGATTTCACTCCAAAGTCACCAAAGGACTCCTTCCACTTTATTATGATGTTTCCCAAGTTTTGTTATCGATCCGAAATCAATAGGTGTAAGAAATTGGACAATTCAAGTTCGCACCCAGTTCGTTCCTTAGATGGAGTGTTTGGTCTTTTGCTTAGTTCTAGCGATTGGATTTCACTCAAAACTCACCAAATGACTCCTCCCACCTTATTTTGATGTTGCCCAAGTTTTGGAGTCGATCCGAATTCAATACCTGTAAGAAATTGGACAATTCAAGTTCGCACCCAGTTCGTTCCTTACATGGAGTGGTTGGTGTTTTGGTTAGTTCTAGCTATTGGATTTCACTCCAAACTCCCTCCCACCTTATTATGATGTTGCCCAAGTTTGGGAATCGATCCGAAATCAATAGGTGTAAGAAATTGGACAATTCAAGTTCGCACCCAGTTCGTTCCTTACATGGAGTGGTTGGTGTTTTGCTTAGTTCTAGCTATTGGATTTACCTCCAAACTCACCAAAAGACTCCTCCCACCTTATTATGATGCTGCCCAAGTTTTGGAATCGATCCGAAATCAATAGGGGTAAGAAATTGGACAATTCAAGTTCGCGCCAAGTTCGTTCCTTAGATGGAGTGGTTGGTCTTTTGCTTAGTTCTTGCGATTGGATTTCACTCAAAACTCACCAAATGACTCCTCCCACCTTATTATGATGTTGCCCAAGTTTTGGAATCGATCCGAAATCAACGGGGGTAAGAAATTGGACAATTCAAGTACACACCCAGTTCGTTCCTTACATGGAGTGGTTGGTGTTTTGAATAGTTCTAGCGATTGGATTTCATTCCAAACTCACCAAATGACTCCTCCCACCTTAT
Organism: Prunus yedoensis; assembly: GCA_005406145.1. Classification (NCBI taxonomy): domain Eukaryota; kingdom Viridiplantae; phylum Streptophyta; class Magnoliopsida; order Rosales; family Rosaceae; genus Prunus; species Prunus yedoensis. Next base: position 36,051 of record BJCG01002596.1, read on the forward strand.
TATGATGTTGCCCAAGTTTTGGAATCGATCCGAAATCAATAGGGGTAAGAAATTGGACAATTCAAGTTCTCACCCAGTTCGTTCCTTAGATGGAGTGGTTGGTGTTTTGCTTAGTTCTAGCAATTGGATTTCACTCAAAACTCACCAAATGACTCCTCCCACCTTATTATCATGTTGCCCAAGTTTTGGAATCGATCCGAAATCAATAGGTGTAAGAAATTGGACAATTCATGTTCGCACCCTGTTCATTCCTCACATGGAGTGGTTGGTGTTTTCAATAGTTCTAGCGATTGGATTACACTCCAAACTCACCAAATGACTCCTTCCACCTTATTATGATGTTTCCCAAGTTTTGGAATCAATCCGAAATCAATAGGGGTAAGAAAATGGACAATTCAAGTTCGCACCCAGTTCGTTCCTTACATGGAGTGGTTGGTGTTTTAAATAGTTCTAGCGATTGGATTTCACTCCAAACTCACCAAATGACCCCTTCCACCTTATTATGATGTTGCCTAAGTTTTGGAATCGATCCGAAATCAATAGGTGTAAGAAAATTTACAATTCAAGTTCGCACCCAGTTCGTTCCTTACATGGAGTGGTTGGTGTTTTCCATAGTTCTAGCTATTGGCTTTCACTCAAAACTAACCAAATGACTCCTCCCACCTTATTATGATGTTGCCCAAGTTTTGGAATCAATCCGAAATCAATAGGTGTAAGAAATTGGACAATTCAAGTTCGCACCCAGTTCGTTCCTTACATGGAGTGGTTGGTGTTTTCAATAGTTCTAGCGATTGGATTTCACTCCAAACTCACCAAATGACTCCTTCCACCTTATTATGATGTTTCCCAAGTTTTGGAATCAATCCGAAATCAATAGGGGTAAGAAAATGGACAATTCAAGTTCGCACCCAGTTCGTTCCTTACATGGAGTGGTTGGTGTTTTCAATAGTTCCAGCGATTGGATTTCACTCCAAACTCACCAAATGACTCCTTCCACCTTTTTTTGATGTTGCCCAAGTTTTGGAATCGATCCGAAATCAATAGGTGTAAGAAATTGCACAATTCAAGTTCGCACCCAGTTCGTTCCTTACATGGAGTGGTTGGTGTTTTGCTTAGTTCTAGCTACTGGATTTCACTCCAAACTAACCAAATGACTCCTCCCACCTTATTATGATGTTGCCCAAGTTTTAGAATCAATCCGAAATCAATAGGTGTAAGAAATTGGACAATTCAAGTTCGCACCCAGTTCGTTCCTTACATGGAGTGGTTGGTGTTTCAATAGTTCTAGCGATTGGATTTCACTCCAAACTCACCAAATGACTCCTTCCACCTTATTATGATGTTGCCCAAGTTTTGGAATCGATCCGAAATCAATAGGTGTAAGAAATTGGACTATTCAAGTTCGCACCCAATTTGTTCCTTACATGGAGTGGTTGGTGTTTTGCTTAGTTCTAGGGATTGGATTTCACTCCAAACTCACCAAATGACTCCTCCCACCATATTATGATGTTGCCCAAGTTTTGGAATCGATCCGAAATCAATAGGGGTAAGAAATTGGACAATTCAAGTTCGCACCCAGTTCGTTCCTTAGATGGAGTGGTTGGTGTTTTGCTTAGTTCTAGCAATTGGATTTCACTCAAAACTCACCAAATGACTCCTCCCACCTTATTATGATGTTGCCCAAGTTTTGGAATCGATCCGAAATCAATTGGTGTAAGAAATTGGAAAATTCATGTTCGCACCCTGTTCGTTCCTCACATGGAGTGGTTGGTGTTTTCTATAGTTCTAGCGATTGGATTGAACTCCAATCTCACCAAATGACTCCTTCCACCTTATTATGTTGTTGCCCAAGTTTTGGAATCGATCCGAAATCAATAGGGGTAAGAAATTGGAAAATTCATGTTCGCACCCTGTTCGTTCCTTACATGGAGTGGTTGGTCTTTTGCTTAGTTCTAGCGATTGGATTTCACTCAAAACCCACCAAATGACTCCTCCCACCTTATTATGATGTTGCCCGAGTTTTGGAATCGATCTGAAATCAATAGGTGTAAGAAATTGGACAATTCAAGTTCGCACCCAGTTCGTTCCTTACATGGAGTGGTTGGTCTTGCGCTTAGTTCTAGCGATTGGATTTCACTCAAAACTCACCAAATGCCTCCTCCCACCTTATTATGATGTTGCCCAAGTTTTGGAATCGATCCGAAATCAATAGGTGTAAGAAATTGGACAATTCAAGTTCGCACCCAGTTCGTTCCTTACATGGAGTGGTTGGTGTTTTGCTTAGTTCTAGCTATTGGATTTCACTCCAAACTCCCTCCCACCTTATTATGATGTTGCCCAAGTTTTGGAATCGATCCGAAATCAATAGGTGTAAGAAATTGGACAATTCAAGTTCGCACCCAGTTCGTTCCTTAGATGGAGTGTTTGATCCTTTGCTTAGTTCTAGCGATTGGATTTCCCTCAAAACTCACCAAATGACTCATCCCACCTTATTATGATGTTGCCCAAGTTTTGGAATCGATATGAAATCAATAGGTGTAAGAAATTGGACAATTCATGTTCGCACCCTGTTCGTTCCTCACATGGAGTGGTTGGTGTTTTCAATAGTTCTAGCGATTGGATTTCACTCCAAACTTACCACATGACTCCTTCCACCTTATTATGATGTTGCCCTTGTTTTGGAATCGATCCGAAATCAATAGGTGTAAGAAATTGGACAATTTAAGTTCGCACCCAGTTTGTTCCTTACATGGAGTGGTTGGTGTTTTGCTTTGTTCTAGCGATTGGATTTCACTCCAAACTCACCAAATGACTCCTCCCACCTTATTATGATGTGGCCCAAGTTTTGGAATCGATCCGAAATCTATAGGGGTAAGAAATTGGACAATTCAAGTTCGCACCCAGTTCGTTCCTTTGATGTAGTGGTTGCTGTTTTGCTTAGTTCTAGCAATTGGATTTCACTCAAAACTAACCAAATGACTCCTCCCACCTTATTATGATGTTGCCCAAGTTTTGGAATCGATCCGAAATCAATAGGTGTAAGAAATTGGACAATTGAAGTTCCCACCCAGTTCGTTCCTTACATGGAGTGGTTGGTGTTTTGCTTAGTTCTTGCTATTGGATTTCACTCCAAACTAACCAAATGACTCCTCCCAACTTATTATGATGTTGCCCAAGTTTTGGAATCGATCCGAAATCAATAGGTGTAAGAAATTGGACAATTCAAGTTCGCACCCAGTTCGTTCCTTACATGGAGTGGTTGGTGTTTTGCTTAGTTCTAGCAAGTGGATTTCACTCAAAACTCACCAAATGACTCCTCCCACCTTATTATGATGTTGCCCAAGTTTTGGAATCGATCCGAAATCAATAGGGGTAAGAAATTGGACAATTCAAGTTCGCACCATGTTCGTTCCTTACATGGAGTGATTGGTGTTTTGCTTAGTTCTAGCAATTGGATTTCACTCAAAACTCACCAAATGACTCCTTCCACCTTTTTTTGATGTTGCCCAAGTTTTGGAATCGATCCGAAATCAATAGGGGTAAGAAATTGGACAATTCAAGTTCGCACCCAGTTCGTTCCTTACATGGAGTGATTGGTGTTTTGCGTAGTTCTAGCGATTGGATTTCACTCAAAACTCACCAAATGACTCCTCCCACCTTATTATGATGTTGCCCAAGTTTTGGAATCGATCCGAAATCAGTCGGGGTAAGAAATTGGACAATTCAAGTTCGCACCCAGTTCGTTCCTTACGTGGAGTGGTTGGTGTTTTCCATAGTTCTAGCTATTGGCTTTCACTCAAAACTTATCAAATGACTCCTCCCACCTTATTATGATGTTGCCCAAGTTTTGGAATCGATCCGAAATCAAAAGGTGTAAGAAATTGGACAATTCAAGTTCGCACCCAGTTCGTTCCTTAGATGGAGTGTTTGGTCCTTTGCTTAGTTCTAGCGATTGGATTTCCCTCAAAACTCACCAAATGACTCATCCGACCTTATTATGATGTTGCCCAAGTTTTGGAATCGATATGAAATCAATAGGTGTAAGAAATTGGACAATTCAAGTTCGCACCCAGTTCGTTCCTTAGATGGAGTGGTTGGTGTTTTGCTTAGTTCTAGCAATTGGATTTCACTCAAAACTCACCAAATGACTCCTCCCACCTTATTATGATGTTGCCCAAGTTTTGGAATCGATCCGAAATCAATTGGTGTAAGAAATTGGAAAATTCATGGTCGCACCCTGTTCGTTCCTCACATGGAGTGGTTGGTGTTTTCAATAGTTCTAGCGATTGGATTTCACTCCAAACTTACCAAATGACTCCTTCCACCTTATTATGATGTTGCCCTTGTTTTGGAATCGATCCGAAATCAATAGGGGTAAGAAATTGGAAAATTCAAGTTCGCACCCAGTTCGTTCCTTAGATGGAGTGGTTGGTGTTTTGCTTAGTTCTAGCAATTGGATTTCACTCAAAACTCACCAAATGACTCCTCCCACCTTATTATGATGTTGCCCAAGTTTTGGAATCGATCCGAAATCAATTGGTGTAAGAAATTGGAAAATTCATGTTCGCACCCTGTTCGTTCCTCACATGGAGTGGTTGGTGTTTTCTATAGTTCTAGCGATTGGATTGAACTCCAATCTCACCAAATGACTCCTTCCACCTTATTATGTTGTTGCCCAAGTTTTGGAATCGATCCGAAATCAATAGGGGTAAGAAATTGGACAATTCATGTTCGCACCCTGTTCGTTCCTTACATGGAGTGGTTGGTCTTTTGCTTAGTTCTAGCGATTGGATTTCACTCAAAACCCACCAAATGACTCCTCCCACCTTATTATGATGTTGCCCGAGTTTTGGAATCGATCTGAAATCAATAGGTGTAAGAAATTGGACAATTCAAGTTCGCACCCAGTTCGTTCCTTACATGGAGTGGTTGGTCTTGCGCTTAGTTCTAGCGATTGGATTTCACTCAAAACTCACCAAATGCCTCCTCCCACCTTATTATGATGTTGCCCAAGTTTTGGAATCGATCCGAAATCAATAGGTGTAAGAAATTGGACAATTCAAGTTCGCACCCAGTTCGTTCCTTACATGGAGTGGTTGGTGTTTTGCTTAGTTCTAGCTATTGGATTTCACTCCAAACTCCCTCCCACCTTATTATGATGTTGCCCAAGTTTTGGAATCGATCCGAAATCAATAGGTGTAAGAAATTGGACAATTCAAGTTCGCACCCAGTTTGTTCCTTACATGGAGTGGTTGGTGTTTTGCTTAGTTCTAGCGGTTGGATTTCATTCCAAACTCACCAAATGACTCCTCCCACCTTATTATGATGTTGCCCAGGTTTTGGGATCGATCCGAAATCAATAGGGGTAAGAAATTGGACAATTCAAGTTCGCACCCAGTTCGTTCCTTACATGGAGTGGTTGGTGTTTTCAATAGTTCCAGCGGTTGGATTTCACTCCAAACTCACCAAATGACTCCTTCCACCTTATTTTGATGTTGCCCAAGTTTTGGAATCGATCCGAAATCAGTAGGTGCAAGAAATTGGACAATTGAAGTTCGCACCCAGTTCGTTCCTTACATGGAGTGGTTGGTGTTTTGCTTAGTTCCAGGTATTGGATTTCACTCCAAACACATCAAATGACTCCCTCCTCCTAATTATGATGTTTCCCAGGTTTTGGAATCGATCCGAAATCAATAGGTGTAAGAAATTGGACAATTCAAGTTCGCACCCAGTTTGTTCCTTACATGGAGTGGTTGGTGTTTTGCTTAGTTCTAGCTACTGGATTTCACTCCAAACTAACCAAATGACTCCTCCCACCTTATTATGATGTTGCCCAAGTTTTAGAATCAATCCGAAATCAATAGGTGTAAGAAATTGGACAATTCAAGTTCGCACCCAGTTCGTTCCTTACATGGAGTGGTTGGTGTTTTCAATAGTTCTAGCGATTGGATTTCACTCCAAACTCACCAATTGACTCCTTCCACCTTATTATGATGTTGCCCAAGTTTTGGAATCGATCCGAAATCAATAGGTGTAAGAAATTGGACAATTCAAGTTCGCACCCAATTTGTTCCTTACATGGAGTTGTTGGTGTTTTGCTTAGTTCTAGCGATTGAATTTCACTCCAAACTCACCAAATGACTCCTCCCACCTTATTATGATGTTGCCCAAGTTTTGGAATCGATCCGAAATCAATAGGGGTAAGAAATTGGACAATTCAAGTTCGCACCCAGTTCGTTCCTTAGATGAAGTGGTTGGTGTTTTGCTTAGTTCTAGCAATTGGATTTCACTCAAAACTCACCAAATGACTCCTCCCACCTTATTATGATGTTGCCCAAGTTTTGGAATCGATCCGAAATCAATAGGTGTAAGAAATTGGACAATTCATTTTCGCACCCTGTTCGTTCCTCACATGGAGTGGTTGGTGTTTTCTATAGTTCTAGCGATTGGATTGAACTCCAATCTCACCAAATGACTCCTTCCACCTTATTATGTTGTTGCCCACGTTTTGGAATCGATCCGAAATCAATAGGGGTAAGAAATTGGACAATTCAAGTTCGCAAACAGTTCGTTCCTTACATGGAGTGGTTGGTGTTTTCAATAGTTCTAGCGATTGGATTTCACTCCAAACTCACCAAATGACTCCTCCCACCTTATTATGATGTTGCCCAAGTTTTGGAATCGATCCGAAATCAATAGGGGTAAGAAATTGGACAATTCAAGTTCGCACCCAGTTCGTTCCTTACATGGAGTGGTTGGTGTTTTCAATAGTTCCAGCGATTGGATTTCACTCCAAACTCACCAAATGACTCCTTCCACCTTTTTTTGATGTTGCCCAAGTTTTGGAATCGATCCGAAATCAGTAGGTGTAAGAAATTGGACAATTCAAGTTCGCACCCAGTTCGTTCCTTACATGGAGTGGTTGGTGTTTTGCTTAGTTCTAGCTACTGGATTTCACTCCAAACTAACCAAATGACTCCTCCCACCTAATTATGATGTTGCCCAAGTTTTAGAATCAATCCGAAATCAATAGGTGTAAGAAATTGGACAATTCAAGTTCGCACCCAGTTCGTTCCTTACATGGAGTGGTTGGTGTTTTCAATAGTTCTAGCGATTGGATTTCACTCCAAACTCACCAAATGACTCCTTCCACCTTATTATGATGTTGCCCAAGTTTTGGAATCGATCCGAAATCAATAGGTGTAAGAAATTGGACAATTCAAGTTCGCACCCAATTTGTTCCTTACATGGAGTGGTTGGTGTTTTGCTTAGTTCTAGGGATTGGATTTCACTCCAAACTCACCAAATGACTCCTCCCACCATATTATGATGTTGCCCAAGTTTTGGAATCGATCCGAAATCAATAGGGGTAAGAAATTGGACAATTCAAGTTCGCACCCAGTTCGTTCCTTAGATGGAGTGGTTGGTGTTTTGCTTAGTTCTAGCAATTGGATTTCACTCAAAACTCACCAAATGACTCCTCCCACCTTATTATGATGTTGCCCAAGTTTTGGAATCGATCCGAAATCAATAGGTGTAAGAAATTGGACAATTCATGTTCGCACCCTATTCGTTCCTCACATGGAGTGGTTGGTGTTTTCTATAGTTCTAGCGATTGGATTGAACTCCAATCTCACCAAATGACTCCTTCCACCTTATTATGTTGTTGCCCAAGTTTTGGAATCGATCCGAAATCAATAGGGGTAAGAAATTGGACAATTCAAGATCGCAAACAGTTCGTTCCTTACATGGAGTGGTTGGTGTTTTGCTTAGTTCTAGCTACTGGATTTCACTCCAAACTAACCAAATGACTCCTCCCACCTTATTATGATGTTGCCCAAGTTTTAGAATCAATCCGAAATCAATAGGTGTAAGAAATTGGACAATTCAAGTTCGCACCCAGTTCGTTCCTTACATGGAGTGGTTGGTGTTTTCAATAGTTCTAGCGATTGGATTTCACTCCAAACTCACCAAATGACTCCTTCCACCTTATTATGATGTTGCCCAAGTTTTGGAATCGATCCGAAATCAATAGGTGTAAGAAATTGGACAATTCAAGTTCGCACCCAATTTGTTCCTTACATGGAGTGGTTGGTGTTTTGCTTAGTTCTAGGGATTGGATTTCACTCCAAACTCACCAAATGACTCCTTCCACCTTGTTTTGATGTTGCCCAAGTTTTGGAATCGATCCGAAATCAGTAGGTGTAAGAAATTGGACAATTCATGTTCGCACCCAGTTCGTTCCTTACATGGAGTGGTTGGTGTTTTGCTTAGTTCCAGCTATTGGATTTCACTCCAAACTCACCAAATGACTCCCTCCTCCTAATTATGATGTTTCTAAAGTTTTGGAATCAATCCGAAATCAATAGGTGTAAGAAATTAGACAATTCAAGTTCGCACCCAGTTCGTTCCTTACATGGAGTGGTTGGTGTTTTGCTTAGTTCTAGCGATTGGATTTCACTCCAAACTCACCAAATGACTCCTTCCACCTTATTATGATGTTGCCCAAGTTTTGGAATCGATACGAAATCAATAGGTGTAAGAAATTGGACAATTCAAGTTCGCACCCAGTTCGTTCCTTACATGGAGTGGTTGGTGTTTTGCTTAGTTCTAGCGATTGGATTTCATTCCAAACTCACCAAATGACTCCTCCCACCTTATTATGATGTTGCCCAAGTTTTGGAATCGATCCGAAATCAATAGGGGTAAGAAATTGGACAATTCAAATTCGCACCCAGTTCGTTCCTTAGATGTTGTGGTTGGTGTTTTGCTTAGTTCTAGCAATTGGATTTCACTCAAAACTCACCAAATGACTCCTCCCACCTGATTATGATGTTGCCCAAGTTTTGGAATCGATCCGAAATCTATAGGTGTAAGAAATTGGACAATTCAAGTTTGCACCCAGTTCTTTCCTTACATGGAGTGGTTGGTGTTTTGCTTAGTTCTAACGATTGGATTTCACTCCAAACTCACCAAATGACTCCTCCCACCTTATTATGATGTTGCCCAAGTTTTGGAATCGATCCGAAATCTATAGGTGTAAGAAATTGGACAATTCAAGTTCGCACCCAGTTCGTTCCTTACATGGAGTGGTTGGTGTTTTGCTTAGTTCTAGCGATTGGATTTCACTCCAAACTCAACAAATGACTCCTTCCACCTTATTATGATGTTGCCCAAGTTTTGGAATCGATACGAAATCAATAGGTGTAAGAAATTGGACAATTCAAGTTCGCACCCAGTTCGTTCCTTACATGGAGTGGTTGGTGTTTTCAATAGTTCCAGCGATTGGATTTCACTCCAAACTCACCAAATGACTCCTTCCACCTTGTTTTGATGTTGCCCAAGTTTTGGAATCGATCCGAAATCAGTAGGTGTAAGAAATAGGACAATTCATGTTCGCACCCAGTTCGTTCCTTACATGGAGTGGTTGGTGTTTTGCTTAGTTCCAGCTATTGGATTTCACTCCAAACTCACCAAATGACTCCCTCCTCCTAATTATGATGTTTTTAAAGTTTTGGAATCAATCCGAAATCAATAGGTGTAAGAAATTGGACAATTCAAGTTCGCACCCAGTTCGTTCCTTACATAGAGTGGTTGGTGTTTTGCTTAGTTCTAGCTATTGGATTTCACTCCAAACTAACCAAATGACTCCTCCCACCTTATTATGATGTTGCCCAGGTTTTAGAATCAATCCGAAATCAATAGGTGTAAGAAATTGGACAATTCATGTTCGCACCGTGTTCGTTCCTCTCAAGGTGTGGTTGGTGTTTTCAATAGTTCTAGCGATTGGATTTCACTCCAAACTCCCCAAATAACTCCTTCCACCTTATTATGATGTTGCCCAAGTTTTGGAATCGATACGAAATCAATAGGTGTAAGAAATTGGACAATTCAAGTTCGCACCCAGTTCGTTCCTTACATGGAGTGGTTGGTGTTTTGCTTAGTTCTAGCGATTGGATTTCACTCCAAACTCACCAAATGACTCCTTCCACCTTATTATGATGTTGCCCAAGTTTTGGAATCGATACGAAATCAATAGGTGTAAGAAATTGGACAATTCAAGTTCGCACCCAGTTCGTTCCATACATGGAGTGGTTGGTGTTTTGCTTAGTTCTAGCGATTGGATTTCATTCCAAACTCACCAAATGACTCCTCCCACCTTATTATGATGTTGCCCAAGTTTTGGAATCGATCCGAAATCAATAGGGGTAAGAAATTGGACAATTCAAATTCGCACCCAGTTCGTTCCTTAGATGTTGTGGTTGGTGTTTTGCTTAGTTCTAGCAATTGGATTTCACTCAAAACTCACCAAATGACTCCTCCCACCTGATTATGATGTTGCCCAAGTTTTGGAATCGATCCGAAATCTATAGGTGTAAGAAATTGGACAATTCAAGTTTGGCACCCAGTTCTTTCCTTACATGGAGTGGTTGGTGTTTTGCTTAGTTCTAACGATCGGATTTCACTCCAAACTCACCAAATGACTCCTCCCACCTTATTATGATGTTGCCCAAGTTTTGGAATCGATCCGAAATCAATAGGTGTAAGAAATTGGACAATTCAAGTTCGCACCCAGTTCGTTCCTTACTTGGAGTGGTTGGTGTTTTGCTTAGTTCTAGCGATTGGATTTCATTCCAAACTCACCAAAAGACTCCTCCCACCTTATTATGATGTTGCCCAAGTTTTGGAATCGATCCGAAATCAATAGGTGTAAGAAATTGGACAATTCAAGTGCGCACCCAGTTCGTTCCTTAGATGGAGTGGTTGGTGTTTTGCTTAGTTCTAGCGATTGGATTTCACTCCAAACTCACCAAATGACTCCTCCCACCTTATTATGATGTTGCCCAAGTTTTGGAATCGATCCGAAATCAATAGGGGTAAGAAATTGGACAATTCAAGTTCGCACCCAGTTCGTTCCTTACATGGAGTGGTTGGTGTTTTCAATAGTTCTAGCGATTGGATTTCACTCCAAACTCACCAAATGACTCCTCCCACCTTATTATGATGTTGCCCAAGTTTTGGAATCGATCCGAAATCAATAGGTGTAAGAAATTGGACAATTCAAGTTCGCACCCAGTTCGTTTCTTAGATGGAGTCTTTGGTGTTTTGCTTAGTTCTAGCCATTGGATTTCACTCAAAACTCACCAAATGACTCCTCCCACCTTATTATCATGTTGTCCAAGTTTTGGAATCGATCCGAAATGAATAGGTGTAAGAAATTGGACAATTCATGTTCGCACCCTGTTCGTTCCTCACATGGAGTGGTTGGTGTTTTCAATAGTTCTAGCGATTGGATTGAACTCCAAACTCACCAAATGACTCCTTCCACCTTATTATGATGTTGCCCAAGTTTTGGAATCCATCCGAAATCAATAGGTGTAAGAAATTGGACAATTCAAGTTCGCACCCAGTTTGTTCCTTACATGGAGTGGTTGGTGTTTTGCTTAGTTCTAGCGATTGGATTTCACTCCAAACTCACCAAATGACTCCTCCCACCTTTTTATGATGTTGCCTAAGTTTTGGACTCGATCCGAAATCAGTAGGTGTAAGAAATTGGACAATTCATGTTCGCACCCAGTTCGTTCCTCACATGGAGTGGTTGGTGTTTTCAATAGTTCCAGCGATTGGATTTCACTCCAAACTCACCAAATGTCTCCTTCCACCTTATTTTGATGTTGTCCAAGTTTTGGAATCGATCCGAAATCAGTAGGTGTAAGAAATTGGACAATTCAAGTTCGCACCCAGTTCGTTCCTTACATGGAGTGGTTGGTGTTTTGCTTAGTTCCAGCGATTGGATTTCACTCCAAACTCTCCAAATGACTCCTTCCACCTTATTATGATGTTGCCCAAGTTTTGGAATCGGTCCGAAATCAATAGGTGTAAGAAATTGGACAATTCAAGTGCGCACCCAGTTCGTTCCTTACATGGAGTGGTTGGTGTTTTGCTTAGTTCTAGCGATTGGATTTCACTCCAAACTCTCCAAATGACTCCTTCCACCTTTTATGATGTTGCCCAAGTTTTGGAATCGATCCGAAATCAATAGGGGCAAGAAATTGGACAATTCAAGTTCGCACCCAGTTCGTTCCTTACATGGAGTGGTTGGTGTTTTCAATAGTTCTAGCAGTTGGATTTCACTCCAAACTCACCAAATGACTCCTTCCACCTTATTATGATGTGGCCCAAGTTTTGGAATCGATCCGAAATCAATAGGGGCAAGAAATTGGACAATTCAAGTTCGCACCCAGTTCGTTCCTTACATGGAGTGGTTGGTGTTTTGCTTAGTTCTAGCGATTGGATTTCACTCCAAACTCTCCAAATGACTCCTTCCACCTTATTATGATGTTGCCCAAGTTTTGGAATCAATCCGAAATCAATAGAGGCAAGAAATTGGACAATTCAAGTTCGCACCCAGTTCGTTTCTTAGATGGAGTCTTTGGTGTTTTGCTTAGTTCTAGCCATTGGATTTCACTCAAAACTCACCAAATGACTCCTCCCACCTTATTATCATGTTGTCCAAGTTTTGGAATCGATCCGAAATCAATAGGTGTAAGAAATTGGACAATTCATGTTCGCACCCTGTTCGTTCCTCACATGGAGTGGTTGGTGTTTTCAATAGTTCTAGCGATTGGATTGAACTCCAAACTCACCAAATGACTCCTTCCACCTTATTATGATGTTGCCCAAGTTTTGGAATCCATCCGAAATCAATAGGTGTAAGAAATTGGACAATTCAAGTTCGCACCCAGTTTGTTCCTTACATGGAGTGGTTGGTGTTTTGCTTAGTTCTAGCGATTGGATTTCACTCCAAACTCACCAAATGACTCCTCCCACCTTATTATGATGTTGCCTAAGTTTTGGACTCGATCCGAAATCAGTAGGTGTAAGAAATTGGACAATTCATGTTCGCACCCAGTTCGTTCCTTACATGGAGTGGTTGGTGTTTTCAATAGTTCCAGCGATTGGATTTCACTCCAAACTCACCAAATGTCTCCTTCCACCTTATTTTGATGTTGTCCAAGTTTTGGAATCGATCCGAAATCAGTAGGTGTAAGAAATTGGACAATTCAAGTTCGCACCCAGTTCGTTCCTTACATGGAGTGGTTGGTGTTTTGCTTAGTTCCAGCGATTGGATTTCACTCCAAACTCTCCAAATGACTCCTTCCACCTTATTATGATGTTGCCCAAGTTTTGGAATCGGTCCGAAATCAATAGGTGTAAGAAATTGGACAATTCAAGTGCGCACCCAGTTCGTTCCTTACATGGAGTGGTTGGTGTTTTGCTTAGTTCTAGCGATTGGATTTCACTCCAAACTCTCCAAATGACTCCTTCCACCTTATTATGATGTTGCCCAAGTTTTGGAATCGATCCGAAATCAATAGGGGCAAGAAATTGGACAATTCAAGTTCGCACCCAGTTCGTTCCTTACATGGAGTGGTTGGTGTTTTCAATAGTTCTAGCAGTTGGATTTCACTCCAAACTCACCAAATGACTCCTTCCACCTTATTATGATGTGGCCCAAGTTTTGGAATCGATCCGAAATCAATAGGGGCAAGAAATTGGACAATTCAAGTTCGCACCCAGTTCGTTCCTTACATGGAGTGGTTGGTGTTTTGCTTAGTTCTAGCGATTGGATTTCACTCCAAACTCTCCAAATGACTCCTTCCACCTTATTATGATGTTGCCCAAGTTTTGGAATCAATCCGAAATCAATAGAGGCAAGAAATTGGACAATTCAAGTTCGCACCCAGTTCGTTCCTTACATGGAGTGGTTGGTGTTTTGCTTAGTTCTAGCGATTGGATTTCACTCCAAACTCACCAAATGACTCCTCCCACCTTATTATGATGTTGCCCAAGTTTTGGAATCGATCCGAAATCAATAGGTGTAAGAAATTAGACAATTCAAGTTCGCACCCAGTTCGTTCCTTACATGGAGTGGTTGGTGTTTTGCTTAGTTCTAGCTATTGGATTTCACTCCAAACTAACCAAATGACTCCTCCCACCATATTATGATGTCGCCCAAGTTTTAGAATCAATCCGAAATCAATAGGTGTAAGAAATTGGACAATTCATGTTCGCACCCTGTGCGTTCCTGACATGGTGTGGTTGGTGTTTTCAATAGTTCTAGCGATTGGATTTCACTCCAAACTCACCAAATGACACCTTCCACCTTATTATGATGTTGCCCAACTTTTGGAATCGATACGAAATCAATAGGTGTAAGAAATTGGACAATTCAATTTCGCACCCAGTTCGTTCATTACATGGAGTGGTTGGTGTTTTGCTTAGTTCTAGCGATTGGATTTCATTCCAAACTCACCAAATGACTCCTCCCACCTTATTATGACGTTGCCCAAGTTTTGGAATCGATCCGAAATCAATAGGGGTAAGAAATTGGACAATTCAAGTTCGCACCCAGTTCGTTCCTTTGATGGAGTGGTTGGTGTTTTGCTTAGTTCTAGCAATTGGATTTCACTCAAAACTCACCAAATGACTCCTCCCACCTTATTATCATGTTGTCCAAGTTTTGGAATCGATCCGAAATCAATAGGTGTAAGAAATTGGACAATTCATGTTCGCACCCTGTTCGTTCCTCACATGGAGTGGTTGGTGTTTTCAATAGTTCTAGCGATTGGATTGAACTCCAAACACACCAAATGACTCCTTCCACCTAATTATGATGTTTCCCAAGTTTTGGAATCCATCCGAAATCAATAGGTGTAAGAAATTGGACAATTCAAGTTCGCACCCAGTTCGTTCCTAACATGGAGTGGTTGGTGTTTTGCTTAGTTCTAGCTATTGGATTTCACTCCAAACTAACCAAATGACTCCTCCCACCTTATTATGATGTCGCCCAAGTTTTAGAATCAATCCGAAATCAATAGGTGTAAGAAATTGGACAATTCAAGTTCGCACCCAGTTCATCCCTTACATGGAGTGGTTGGTGTTTTGCTTAGTTCTAGCGATTGGATTTCATTCCAAACTCACCAAATGACTCCTCCCACCTTATTATGATGTTGCCCAAGTTTTGGAATCGATCCAAAATCAATAGGGGTAAGAAATTGGACAATTCAAGTTCGCACCCAGTTCGTTCCTTACATGGAGTGGTTGGTGTTTTCAATAGTTCTAGCGATTGGATTGAATTCCAAACACACCAAATGACTCCTTCCACCTAATTATGATGTTTCCCAAGTTTTGGAATCGATACAAAATCTATAGGTGTAAGAAATTGAACAATTCAAGTTTGCACCCAGTTCTTTCCTTACATGGAGTGGTTGGTGTTTTCAATAGTTCTAGCAGTTGGATTTCACTCCAAACTCACCAAATGACTCCTTCCACCTTATTATGATGTGGCCCAGGTTTTGGAATCGATCCGAAATCAATAGGGGCAAGAAATTGGACAATTCAAGTTCGCACCCAGTTCGTTCCTTACATGGAGTGGTTGGTGTTTTGCTTATTTCTAGCGATTGGATTTCACTCCAAACTCTCCAAATGACTCCTTCCACCTTATTATGATGTTGCCCAAGTTTTGGAATCGATCCGAAATCAATAGGGGCAAGAAATTGGACAATTCAAGTTCGCACCCAGTTCGTTCCTTACATGGAGTGGTTGGGGTTTTCAATAGTTCTAGCAATTGGATTTCACTCCAAACTCACCAAATGACTCCTTCCACATTATTATGATGTTGCCCAAGTTTTGGAATCGATCCGAAATCAATAGGGGCAAGAAATTGGACAATTCAAGTTCGCACCCAGTTCGTTCCTTACGTGGAGTGGTTGGTGTTTTCCATAGTTCTAGCGATTGGATTTCACTCCAAACTCACCAAATGACTCCTCCCACCTTATTATGATGTTGCCCAAGTTTTGGAATCGATCCGAAATCAATAGGTGTAAGAAATTGGACAATTCAAGTTCGCACCCAGTTCGTTCCTAACATGGAGTGGTTGGTGTTTTGCTTAGTTCTAGCTATTGGATTTCACTCCAAACTAACCAAATGACTCCTCCCACCTTATTATGATGTTGCCCAAGTTTTGGAATCAATACGAAATCAATAGGTGTAAGAAATTGGACAATTCAAGTTCGCACCCAGTTCGTTCCTTAGATGGAGTGGTTGGTGTTTTGCTTAGTTCTAGAGATTGGATTTCACTCCAAACTAACCAAATGACTCCTCCCACATTATTATGATGTTGCCCAAGTTTTGGAATCGATCCGAAATCAATAGGTGTAAGAAATTGGACAATTCAAGTTCGCACCCAGTTCGTTCCTTACATGGAGTGGTTGGTGTTTTGCTTAGTTCTAGCGATTGGATTTCACTCCAAACTAACCAAATGACTCCTCCCACCTTATTATGATGTTGCCCAAGTTTTGGAATCGATCCGAAATCAATAGGTGTAAGAAATTGGAAAATTCAAGTTCGCACCCAGTTCGTTCCTTACATGGAGTGGTTGGTGTTTTGCTTAGTTCTAGCGATTGGATTTCACTCCAAACTAACCAAATGACTCCTCCCACCTTATTACGATGTTGCCCAAGTTTTGGAATCGATCCGAAATCAATAGGTGTAAGAAATTGGATAATTCAAGTTCGCACCCAGTTCGTTCCTTACATGGAGTGGTTGGTCTTTTGCTTACTTCTAGCGATTGGATTTCACTCCAAACTCTTCAAATGACTCCTCCCACCTTATTATGATGTTGCCCAAGTTTTGGAATCGATCCGAAATCAATAGGGGTAAGAAATTGGATAATTCAAGTTCGCACCCAGTTCGTTCCTTACATGGAGTGGTTGGTCTTTTGCTTACTTCTAGCGATTGGATTTCACTCCAAACTCTTCAAATGACTCCTCCCACCTTATTATGATGTTGCCCAAGTTTTGGAATCGATCCGAAATCAATAGGGGTAAGAAATTGGACAATTCAAGTTCGCACCCAGTTCGTTCCTTACATGGAGTGGTTGGTGTTTTCAATAGTTCTAGCAGTTGGATTTCACTCCAAACTCACCAAATGACTCCTTCCACCTTATTATGATGTGGCCCAAGTTTTGGAATCGATCCGAAATCAATAGGTGTAAGAAATTGGACAATTCAAGTTCGCACCCAGTTCGTTCCTTACATGGGGTGGTTGGTGTTTTCAATAGTTCTAGCAATTGGATTTCACTCCAAACTGACCAAATGACTCCTTCCACCTTATTATGATGTTGCCCAAGTTTTGGAGTCGATCCGAAATCAATAGGTGTAAGAAATTGGACAATTCAAGTTCGCACCCAGTTCGTTCCTTACATGGAGTGGTTGGTGCTTTGCTTAGTTCTAGAGATTGGATTTCACTCAAAACTAACCAAATGATTCCTCCCACCTTATTATGTTGTTGCCCAAGTTTTGGAATCGATCCGAAACAATAGGGGTAAGAAATTGGACAATTCAAGTTCGCACCCAGTTCGTTCCTTACATGGAGTGGTTGGTGTTTTCAATAGTTCTAGCAGTTGAATTTCACTCCAAACTGACCAAATGACTCCTTCCACCTTATTATGATGTTGACCAAGTTTTGGAATCGATCCGAAATCAATAGGTGTAAGAAATTGGACAATACAAGTTCGCACCCAGTTCGTTCTTTACATGGAGTGGTTGGTGTTTTGCTTAGTTCTAAGGATTGGATTTCACTCCAAACTCGCCAAATGACTCCTTCCACCTTATTATGATGTTACCCAAGTTTTGGAATCGATTCGAAATCAATAGGTGTAAGAAATTGGACAATTCAAGTTCGCACCCAGTTCGTTCCTTACATGGAGTGGTTGGTGTTTTGCTTAGTTCTAGCTATTGGATTTCACTCCAAACTAACCGAATGACTCCTCCCACCTTATTATGATGTTGCCCAAGTTTTGGAATCGATCCGAAATCAATAGGTGTAAGAAATTGGACAATTCAAGTTCGCACCCAGTTCGTTTCTTAGATGGAGTGGTTGGTGTTTTGCTTAGTTCTAGCGATTGGATTTCACTCAAAACTCACCAAATGACTCCTCCCACCTTATTATGATGTTTCCCAAGTTTTGGAATCGATCCTAAATCAATAGGTGTAAGAAATTGGACAATTCAAGTTCGCACCCTGTTCGTTCCTTACATGGAGTTGTTGGTGTTTTCAATAGTTCTAGCGATTGGATTTCACTGCAAGCTCACCAAATGACTCCTTCCACGTTATTATGATGTTGCCCAAGTTTTGGAATCGATCCGAAATCAATAGGGGTAAGAAATTGGACAATTCAAGTTCGCACCCAGTTCGTTCCTTACATGGAGTGGTTGGTGTTTTCAATAGTTCTAGCGATTGGATTTCACTGCAAGCTCACCATATGACTCCTTCCACGTTATTATAATGTTACCCAAGTTTTGGAATCAATCCGAAATCAATAGGTGTAAGAAATTGGACAATTCAAGTTCGCACCCAGTTCGTTCCTTACATGGAGTGGTTGGTGTTTTGCTTAGTTCTAGCAATTGGATTTCACTCCAAACACACCAAATGACTCCTCCCACCTTATTATGATGTTGCCCAAGTTTTGGAATCGATCCGAAATCAATAGGTGTAAGAAATTGGACAATTCAAGTTCGCACCCAGTTCGTTCCTGACATGGAGTGGTTGGTGTTTTGCTTAGTTCTAGCTATTGGATTTCACTCCAAACTCACCAAATGACTCCTTCCACCTTATTATGATGTTTTCCAAGTTTTAGAATCGATCCGAAATCAATAGGTGTAAGAAATTGGACAATTCAAGTTCGCACCCAGTTCGTTCCGTACATGGAGTGGTTGGTGTTTTCAATAGATCTAGCGATTGGATTTCACTCCAATTTCACCAAATGACTCCTCCCACCTTATTATGATGTTGCCCAAGTTTTGGAATCGATCCGAAATCAATAGGTGTAAGAAATTGGACAATTCAAGTTCGCACCCAGTTCGTTCCTTACATGGAGTGGTTGGTGTCTTGCTTAGTTCTAGCGATTGGATTTCTCTCCAAACTCTCCAAATGACTCCTCCCACCTTATTATGATGTTGCCCAAGTTTTGGAATCGATCCGAAATCAATACGGGTAAGAAATTGGACAATTCAAGTTCGCACCCAGTTCGTTCCTTACTTGGAGTGGTTGGTGTTTTCAATAGTTCTAGCTATTGGATTTCACTCCAAACTAACCAAATGACTCCTCCCACCTTATTATGATGTTGCCCAAGTTTTAGAATCTATCCGAAATCAATAGGAGTAAGAAATTGGACAATTCAAGTTCGCACCCAGTTCGTTCCTTACATGGAGTGGTTGGTGTTTTGCTTAGTTCTAGCTATTGGATTTCACTCCAAACTCACCAAATGACTCCTTCCACCTAATTATGATGTTTCCCAAGTTTTGGAATCGATCCGAAATGAATAGGTGTAAGAAATTGGACAATTCAAGTTCGTACCCAGTTCGTTCCTTACATGGAGTGGTTGGTGTCTTGCTTAGTTCTAGCGATTGGATTTCTCTCCAAACTCTCCAAATGACTCCTCCCACCTTATTATGATGTTGCCCAAGTTTTGGAATCGATCCGAAATCAATAGGGGTAAGAAATTGGACAATTCAAGTTCGCACCCAGTTCGTTCCTTACATGGAGTGGTTGGTGTTTTCAATAGTTCTAGCTATTGGATTTCACTCCAAACTAACCAAATGACTCCTCCCACCTTATTATGATGTTGCCCAAGTTTTAGAATCTATCCGAAATCAATAGGTGTAAGAAATTGGACAATTGAAGTTCCCACCCAGTTCGTTCCTTACATAGAGTGGTTGGGGTTTTGCTTAGTTCTAGCGATTGGATTTCCATCTAAACTCACCAAATGACTCCTCCCACCTTATTATGATGTTGCCCAAGTTTTGGAATCGATCCGAAATCAATAGGGGTAAGAAATTGGACAATTCAAGTTCGCACCCAGTTCGTTCCTTACATGGAGTGGTTGGTGTTTTCAATAGTTCTAGCGATTGGATTACACTCCAAACTCACCAAATGACTCCTTCCACCTTATTATGATGTTGCCCAAGTTTTGGAATCGATCCGAAATCAGTAGGTGTAAGAAATTGGACAATTCAAGTTCGCACCAAGTTCGTTCCTTACATGGAGTGGTTGGTATTTTGCTTAGTTCTAGGGATTGGATTTCACTCCAAACTCAACAAATGACTCCTCCCACCTTATTATGATGTTGCCCAAGTTTTGGAATCGATCCGAAATCAATAGGGGTAAGAAATTGGACAATTCAAGTTCGCACCCAGTTCCTTCCTTACATGGAGTGGTTGGTGTTTTCAATAGTTCTAGCAATTGGATTCCACTCCAAATTCACCAAATGACTCCTTCCACCTTATTATGATGTTGCCCAAGTTTTGGAATCGATCCGAAATCAATAGGTGTAAGAAATTGGACAATTCAAGTTCGCACCCAGTTCGTTCCTTACATGGAGTGGTTGGTGTTATGCTTAGTTCTAGCTATTGGATTTCACTCCAAACACACCAAATGACTCCTCCCACCTTATTATGATGTTGCCCAAGTTTTGGATTCGATCCGAAATCAATAGGTATAAGAAATTGGACAATTCACGTTCGCACCCTATTCGTTCCTCACATGGAGTGGTTGGCCTTTTCAATAGTTCTAGCGATTGGATTTCACTCCAATTTCGTCAAATGACTCCTCCCACCTTATTATGATGTTGTCCAAGTTTTGGAATCGATCCGAAATCAATAGGGGTAAGAAATTGGACAATTCAAGTTCGCACCCAGTTCGTTCCTTACATGGAGTGGTTGGTGTTTTCAATAGTTCTAGCTATTGGATTTCACTCCAAACTAACCAAATGACTCCTCCCAGCTTATTATGATGTTGCCCAAGTTTTAGAATCTATCCGAAATCAATAGGTGTAAGAAATTGGACAATTGAAGTTCCCACCCAGTTCGTTCCTTACATGGAGTGGTTGGTGTCTTGCTTAGTTCTAGCGATTGGATTTCACTCCAAACTCACCAAATGACTCCTCCCACCTTATTATGATGTTGCCCAAGTTTTGGAATCGATCCGAAATCAATAGGGGTAAGAAATTGGACAATTCAAGTTCGCACCCAGTTCGTTCCTTACATGGAGTGGTTGGTGTTTTCAATAGTTCTAGCTATTGGATTTCACTCCAAACTAACCAAATGACTCCTCCCACCTTATTATGATGTTGCCCAAGTTTTAGAATCTATCCGAAATCAATAGGTGTAAGAAATTGGACAATTGAAGTTCCCACCCAGTTCGTTCCTTACATAGAGTGGTTGGGGTTTTGCTTAGTTCTAGCGATTGGATTTCCATCTAAACTCACCAAATGACTCCTCCCACCTTATTATGATGTTGCCCAAGTTTTGGAATCGATCCGAAATCAATAGGGGTAAGAAATTTGACAATTCAAGTTCTCACCCAGTTCGTTCCTTACATGGAGTGGTTGGTGTTTTCAATAGTTCTAGCGATTGGATTACACTCCAAACTCACCAAATGACTCCTTCCACCTTATTATGATGTTGCCCAAGTTTTGGAATCGATCCGAAATCAGTAGGTGTAAGAAATTGGACAATTCAAGTTCGCACCAAGTTCGTTCCTTACATGGAGTGGTTGGTATTTTGCTTAGTTCTAGGGATTGGATTTCACTCCAAACTCACCAAATGACTCCTCCCACCTTATTATGATGTTGCCCAAGTTTTGGAATCGATCCGAAATCAATAGGGGTAAGAAATTGGACAATTCAAGTTCGCACCCAGTTCGTTCCTTACATGGAGTGGTTGGTGTTTTCAATAGTTCTAGCTATTGGATTTCACTCCAAACTAACCAAATGACTCCTCCCACCTTATTATGATGTTGCCCAAGTTTTAGAATCTATCCGAAATCAATAGGTGTAAGAAATTGGACAATTGAAGTTCCCACCCAGTTCGTTCCTTACATAGAGTGGTTGGTGTTTTGCTTAGTTCTAGCGATTGGATTTCCATCTAAACTTACCAAATGACTCCTCCCACCTTATTATGATGTTGCCCAAGTTTTGGAATCGATCCGAAATCAATAGGGGTAAGAAATTGGACAATTCAAGTTCGCACCCAGTTCGTTCCTTACATGGAGTGGTTGGTGTTTTCAATAGTTCTAGCTATTGGATTTCACTCCAAACTAACCAAATGACTCCTCCCACCTTATTATGATGTTGCCCAAGTTTTAGAATCTATCCGAAATCAATAGGTGTAAGAAATTGGACAATTGAAGTTCCCACCCAGTTCGTTCCTTACATGGAGTGGTTGGTGCCTTGCTTAGTTCTAGCGATTGGATTTCTCTCCAAACTCTCCAAATGACTCCTCCCACCTTATTATGATGTTGCCCAAGTTTTGGAATCGATCCGAAATCAATAGGGGTAAGAAATTTGACAATTCAAGTTCGCACCCAGTTCGTTCCTTACATGGAGTGGTTGGTGTTTTCAATAGTTCTAGCGATTGGATTACACTCCAAACTCACCAAATGACTCCTTCCACCTTATTATGATGTTGCCCAAGTTTTGGAATCGATCCGAAATCAGTAGGTGTAAGAAATTGGACAATTCAAGTTCGCACCAAGTTCGTTCCTTACATGGAGTGGTTGGTATTTTGCTTAGTTCTAGGGATTGGATTTCACTCCAAACTCACCAAATGACTCCTCCCACCTTATTATGATGTTGCCCAAGTTTTGGAATCGATCCGAAATCAATAGGGGTAAGAAATTGGACAATTCAAGTTCGCACCCAGTTCCTTCCTTACATGGAGTGGTTGGTGTTTTCAATAGTTCTAGCAATTGGATTCCACTGCAAATTCACCAAATGACTCCTTCCACCTTATTATGATGTTGCCCAAGTTTTGGAATCGATCCGAAATCAATAGGTGAAAGAAATTGGACAATTCAAGTTCGCACCCAGTTCGTTCCTTACATGGACTGGTTGGTGTTATGCTTAGTTCTAGCTATTGGATTTCACTCCAAACACACCAAATGACTCCTCCCACCTTATTATGATGTTGCCCAAGTTTTGGATTCGATCCGAAATCAATAGGTATAAGAAATTGGACAATTCACGTTCGCAGCCTATTCGTTCCTCACATGGAGTGGTTGGTCTTTTCAATAGTTCTAGCGATTGGATTTCACTCCAATTTCACCAAATGACTCCTCCCACCTTATTATGATGTTGCCCAAGTTTTGGAATCGATCCGAAATCAATAGGGGTAAGAAATTGGACAATTCAAGTTCGCACCCAGTTCGTTCCTTACATGGAGTGGTTGGTGTTTTCAATAGTTCTAGCTATTGGATTTCACTCCAAACTAACCAAATGACTCCTCCCACCGTATTATGATGTTGCCCAAGTTTTAGAATCTATCCGAAATCAATAGGTGTAAGAAATTGGACAATTGAAGTTCCCACCCAGTTCGTTCCTTACATAGAGTGGTTGGTGTTTTGCTTAGTTCTAGCGATTGGATTTCCATCTAAACTCACCAAATGACTCCTCCCACCTTATTATGATGTTGCCCAAGTTTTGGAATCGATCCGAAATCAATAGGGGTAAGAAATTGGACAATTCAAGTTCGCACCCAGTTCGTTCCTTACATGGAGTGGTTGGTGTTTTCAATAGTTCTAGCTATTGGATTTCACTCCAAACTAACCAAATGACTCCTCCCACCTTATTATGATGTTGCCCAAGTTTTAGAATCTATCCGAAATCAATAGGTGTAAGAAATTGGACAATTGAAGTTCCCACCCAGTTCGTTCCTTACATGGAGTGGTTGGTGTCTTGCTTAGTTCTAGCGATTGGATTTCTCTCCAAACTCTCCAAATGACTCCTCCCACCTTATTATGATGTTGCCCAAGTTTTGGAATCGATCCGAAATCAATAGGGGTAAGAAATTGGACAATTCAAGTTCGCACCCAGTTCGTTCCTTACATGGAGTGGTTGGTGTTTTCAATAGTTCTAGCTATTGGATTTCACTCCAAACTAACCAAATGACTCCTCCCACCTTAATATGTTGTTGCCCAAGTTTTAGAATCTATCCGAAATCAATAGGTGTAAGAAATTGGACAATTCAAGTTCGCACCCAGTTCGTTCCTTACATGGAGTGGTTGGTGTTTTGCTTAGTTCTAGCTATTGGATTTCACTCCAAACTCACCAAATGACTCCTTCCACCTTATTATGATGTTTCCCAAGTTTTGGAATCGATCCGAAATGAATAGGTGTAAGAAATTGGACAATTCAAGTTCGCACCCAGTTCGTTCCTTACATGGAGTGGTTGGTGTCTTGCTTAGTTCTAGCGATTGGATTTCTCTCCAAACTCTCCAAATGACTCCTCCCACCTTATTATGATGTTGCCCAAGTTTTGGAATCGATCTGAAATCAATAGGGGTAAGAAATTGGACAATTCAAGTTCGCACCCAGTTCGTTCCTTACATGGAGTGGTTGGTGTTTTCAATAGTTCTAGCTATTGGATTTCACTCCAAACTAACCAAACGACTCCTCCCACATTATTATGATGTTGCCCAAGTTTTAGAATCTATCCGAAATCAATAGGTGTAAGAAATTGGACAATTGAAGTTCCCACCCAGTTCGTTCCTTACATAGAGTGGTTGGTGTTTTGCTTAGTTCTAGCGATTGGATTTCCATCTAAACTCACCAAATGACTCCTCCCACCTTATTATGATGTTGCCCAAGTTTTGGAATCGATCCGAAATCAATAGGGGTAAGAAATTGGACAATTCAA
This sequence comes from Prunus yedoensis, assembly GCA_005406145.1. Classification (NCBI taxonomy): domain Eukaryota; kingdom Viridiplantae; phylum Streptophyta; class Magnoliopsida; order Rosales; family Rosaceae; genus Prunus; species Prunus yedoensis. The sequence continues at coordinate 60,808 of BJCG01002596.1, forward strand.
GTTCGCACCCAGTTCGTTCCTTACATGGAGTGGTTGGTGTTTTCAATAGTTCTAGCTATTGGATTTCACTCCAAACTAACCAAATGACTCCTCCCACCTTATTATGATGTTGCCCAAGTTTTAGAATCTATCCGAAATCAATAGGTGTAAGAAATTGGACAATTGAAGTTCCCACCCAGTTCGTTCCTTACATGGAGTGGTTGGTGTCTTGCTTAGTTCTAGCGATTGGATTTCTCTCCAAACTCTCCAAATGACTACTCCCACCTTATTATGATGTTGCCCAAGTTTTGGAATCGATCCGAAATCAATAGGGGTAAGAAATTGGACAATTCAAGTTCGCACCCAGTTCGTTCCTTACATGGAGTGGTTGGTGTTTTCAATAGTTCTAGCTATTGGATTTCACTCCAAACTAACCAAATGACTCCTCCCACCTTAATATGTTGTTGCCCAAGTTTTAGAATCTATCCGAAATCAATAGGTGTAAGAAATTGGACAATTCAAGTTCGCACCCAGTTCGTTCCTTACATGGAGTGGTTGGTGTTTTGCTTAGTTCTAGCTATTGGATTTCACTCCAAACTCACCAAATGACTCCTTCCACCTTATTATGATGTTTCCCAAGTTTTGGAATCGATCCGAAATGAATAGGTGTAAGAAATTGGACAATTCAAGTTCGCACCCAGTTCGTTCCTTACATGGAGTGGTTGGTGTCTTGCTTAGTTCTAGCGATTGGATTTCTCTCCAAACTCTCCAAATGACTCCTCCCACCTTATTATGATGTTGCCCAAGTTTTGGAATCGATCTGAAATCAATAGGGGTAAGAAATTGGACAATTCAAGTTCGCACCCAGTTCGTTCCTTACATGGAGTGGTTGGTGTTTTCAATAGTTCTAGCTATTGGATTTCACTCCAAACTAACCAAACGACTCCTCCCACATTATTATGATGTTGCCCAAGTTTTAGAATCTATCCGAAATCAATAGGTGTAAGAAATTGGACAATTGAAGTTCCCACCCAGTTCGTTCCTTACATAGAGTGGTTGGTGTTTTGCTTAGTTCTAGCGATTGGATTTCCATCTAAACTCACCAAATGACTCCTCCCACCTTATTATGATGTTGCCCAAGTTTTGGAATCGATCCGAAATCAATAGGGGTAAGAAATTGGACAATTCAAGTTCGCACCCAGTTCGTTCCTTACATGGAGTGGTAGGTGTTTTCAATAGTTCTAGCTATTGGATTTCACTCCAAACTAACCAAATGACTCTTCCCACCTTATTATGATGTTGCCCAAGTTTTAGAATCTATCCGAAATCAATAGGTGTAAGAAATTGGACAATTGAAGTTCCCACCCAGTTCGTTCCTTACATGGAGTGGTTGGTGTCTTGCTTAGTTCTAGCTATTGGATTTCACTCCAAACTCACCAAATGACTCCTCCCACCTTATTATGATGTTGCCCAAGTTTTAGAATCGATCCGAAATCAATAGGTGTAAGAAATTGGACAATTGAAGTTCCCACCCTGTTCGTTCCTTACATGGAGTGGTTGGTGTTTTGCTTAGTTCTAGCGGTTGGATTTCCATCTAAACTCACCAAATGACTCCTCCCACCTTATTATGATGTTGCCCAAGTTTTGGAATCGATCCGAAATCAATAGGGGTAAGAAATTGGACAATTCAAGTTCGCACCCAGTTCGTTCCTTACATGGAGTGGTTGGTGTTTTCAACAGTTCTAGCGATTGGATTACACTCCAAACTCACCAAATGACTCCTTCCACCTTATTATGATGTTGCCCAAGTTTTGGAATCGATCCGGAATCAATAGGTGTAAGAAATTGGACAATTCAAGTTCGCACCCAGTTCGTTCCTTACATGGAGTGGTTGGTGTTTTGCTTAGTTCTAGGGATTGGATTTCACTCCAAAGTCACCAAATCACTCCTCCCACCTTATTATGATGTTGCCCAAGTTTTGGAATCGATCCGAAATCAATAGGGGTAAGAAATTTTACAATTCAAGTTCGCACCCAGTTCGTTCCTTACATGGAGTGGTTGGTGTTTTCAATAGTTCTAGCAATTGGATTTCACTCCAAACTCACCAAATGACTCCTTCCACCTTATTATGATGTTGACCAAGTTTTGGAATCGATCCGAAATCAATAGGGGTAAGAAATTGGACAATTCAAGTTCGTACCCAGTTCGTTCCTTACATGGAGTGGTTGGTGTTTTGCTTAGTTCTAGCTATTGGATTCCACTCCAAACTCACCAAATGACTCCTTCCACCTTATTATGATGTTGCCCAAGTTTTGGAATCGATCCGAAATCAATAGGTGTAAGAAATTGGACAATTCAAGTTCGCACCCAGTTCGTTCCTTACATGGAATGGTTGGTGTTTTGCTTAGTTCTAGCTATTGGATTTCACACCAAACTCACCAAATGACTCCTTCCATCTTATTATGATGTTTTCCAAGTTTTAGAATTGATCCGAAATCAATAGGTGTAAGAAATTGGACAATTCATGTTCGCACCCTGTTCGTTCCTCACATGGAGTGGTTGGTGTTTTCAATAGTTCTAGCGATTGGATTTCACTCCAAACTCACCAAATGACTCCTTCCACCTTATTATGTTGTTTCCCAAGTTTTGGAATCGATCCGAAATCAGTAGGTGTAAGAAATTGGACAATTCAAGTTCGCACCCAGTTTGTTCGTTACATGGAGTGGTTGGTGTTTTGCTTAGTTCTAGCTATTGGATTTCACTCCAAACACACCAAATGATTCCTCCCACCTTATTATGATGTTGCCCAAGTTTTGGATTCGATCCGAAATCAATAGGTGTCAGAAATTGGACAATTCATGTTCGCACCCTGTTCGTTCCTCACATGGAGTGTTGGTGTTTTCAATAGTTCTAGCGATTGGATTTCACTCCAATTTCACCAAATGACTCCTCCCACCTTATTATGATGTTGCCCAAGTTTTGGAATCGATCCGAAAACAATAGGTGTAAGAAATTGGACAATTCAAGTTCGCACCAAGTTCGTTCCTTACATGGAGTGGTTGGTGTTTTGCTTAGTTCTAAGGATTGGATTTCACTCCAAACTCACCAAATGACTCCTCCCAACTTATTATGATGTTGCCCAAGTTTTGGAATCGATCCGAAATCAATAGGGGTAAGAAATTGGACAATTCAAGTTCGCACCCAGTTCGTTCCTTACATGGAGTGGTTGGTGTTTTCAATAGTTCTAGCTGTTGGATTTCACTCCAAACTAACCAAATGACTCCTCCCACCTTATTATGATGTTGCCCAAGTTTTAGAATCGATCCGAAATCAATAGGTGTAAGAAATTGGACAATTGAAGTTCCCACCCTGTTCGTTCCTTACATGGAGTGGTTGGTGTTTTGCTTAGTTCTAGCGATTGGATTTCCATCTAAACTCACCAAATGACTCCTCCCACCTTATTATGATGTTGCCCAAGTTTTGGAATCGATCCGAAATCAATAGGGGTAAGAAATTGGACAATTCAAGTTCGCACCCAGTTCGTTCCTTACATGGAGTGGTTGGTGTTTTCAACAGTTCTAGCGATTGGATTACACTCCAAACTCACCAAATGACTCCTTCCACCTTATTATGATGTTGCCCAAGTTTTGGAATCGATCCGGAATCAATAGGTGTAAGAAATTGGACAATTCAAGTTCGCACCCAGTTCGTTCCTTACATGGAGTGGTTGGTGTTTTGCTTAGTTCTAGGGATTGGATTTCACTCCAAACTCACCAAATGACTCCTCCCACCTTATTATGATGTTGCCCAAGTTTTGGAATCGATCCGAAATCAATAGGGGTAAGAAATTTTACAATTCAAGTTCGCACCCAGTTCGTTCCTTACATGGAGTGGTTGGTGTTTTCAATAGTTCTAGCAATTGGATTTCACTCCAAACTCACCAAATGACTCCTTCCACCTTATTATGATGTTGACCAAGTTTTGGAATCGATCCGAAATCAATAGGGGTAAGAAATTGGACAATTCAAGTTCGTACCCAGTTCGTTCCTTACATGGAGTGGTTGGTGTTTTGCTTAGTTCTAGCTATTGGATTCCACTCCAAACTCACCAAATGACTCCTTCCACCTTATTATGATGTTGCCCAAGTTTTGGAATCGATCCGAAATCAATAGGTGTAAGAAATTGGGCAATTCAAGTTCGCACCCAGTTCGTTCCTTACATGGAGTGGTTGGTGTTTTGCTTAGTTCTAGCTATTGGATTTCACACCAAACTCACCAAATGACTCCTTCCATCTTATTATGATGTTTTCCAAGTTTTAGAATTGATCCGAAATCAATAGGTGTAAGAAATTGGACAATTCAAGTTCGCACCCTGTTCGTTCCTCACATGGAGTGGTTGGTGTTTTCAATAGTTCTAGCGATTGGATTTCACTCCAAACTCACCAAATGACTCCTTCCACCTTATTATGTTGTTTCCCAAGTTTTGGAATCGATCCGAAATCAGTAGGTGTAAGAAATTGGACAATTCAAATTCGCACCCAGTTTGTTCGTTACATGGAGTGGTTGGTGTTTTGCTTAGTTCTAGCTATTGGATTTCACTCCAAACACACCAAATGATTCCTCCCACCTTATTATGATGTTGCCCAAGTTTTGGATTCGATCCGAAATCAATAGGTGTCAGAAATTGGACAATTCATGTTCGCACCCTGTTCGTTCCTCACATGGAGTGTTGGTGTTTTCAATAGTTCTAGCGATTGGATTTCACTCCAATTTCACCAAATGACTCCTCCCACCTTATTATGATGTTGCCCAAGTTTTGGAATCGATCCGAAAACAATAGGTGTAAGAAATTGGACAATTCAAGTTCGCACCCAGTTCGTTCCTTACATGGAGTGGTTGGTGTTTTGCTTAGTTCTAGCGATTGGATTTCACTCCAAACTCACCAAATGACTCCTCCCACCATATTATGATGTTGCCCAAGTTTTGGAATCGATCCGAAATCAATAGGTGTAAGAAATTGGACAATTCCAGTTCGCACTCAGTTCGTTCCTTAGATGGAGTGGTTGGTGTTTTGCTTAGTTCTAGCGATTGGATTTCACTCAAAACTCACCAAATGACTAATCCCACCTTATTATGATGTTGCCCATGTTTTGGAATCGATCCGAAATCAATAGGTGTAAGAAATTGGACAATTCAAGTTCGCACACTGTTCGTTCCTTACATGGAGTGGTTGGTGTTTTCAATAGTTCTAGCGATTGGATTTCACTCCAAACTCACCAAATGACTCCTTCCACCTTATTATGATGTTGCCCAAGTTTTGGAATCGATCCGAAATCAATAGGTGTAAGAAATTGGACAATTCAAGTTCGCACCCAGTTCGTTCCTTACATGGACTGGTTGGTGTTTTGCTTAGTTCTAGAGATTGGATTTCACTCCAAACTAACCAAATGACTCCTCCGACCTTATTATGATGTTGCCCAAGTTTTGGAATCGATCCGAAATCAATAGGGGTAAGATATTGGACAATTCAAGTTCGCACCCAGTTCGTTCCTTAAATGGAGTGGTTGGTGTTTTCAATAGTTCTAGCGATTGGATTTCACTCCAAACTCACCAAATGACTCCTTCCACCTTATTATGATGTTGCCGAAGTTTTGGAATCGATACGAAATCAATTGGTGTAAGAAATTGGACAATTCAAGTTCGCACCCAATTCGTTCCTTCCATGGAGTGGTTGGTGTTTTTCTTAGTTCTAGCGATTGGATTTCACTCCAAACTCACCAAATGACTCCTCCCACCGTATTATGATGTTGCCCAAGTTTTGGAATCGATCCGTATTCAATAGGTGTAAGAAATCGGACAATTCATGTTCGCACCCTGTTCGTTCCTCACATGGAGTGGTTGGTGTTTTCAATAGTTCTAGCGATTGGATTTCACTCCAGACTCACCAAATGACTCCTTCCACCTTATTATGATGTTTCCCAAGTTTTGGAATCGATCCGAAAAAAATTGGTATAAGAAATTCGACAATTCAAGTTCGCACCCAGTTTGTTCCTCACATGGAGTGGTTGGTGTTTTGCTTAGTTCTAGCTATTGGATTTCACTCCAAACTAACCAAATGACTCCTCCCACCTTATTATGATGTTGCCCAAGTTTTGGAATCGATCCGAAATCAATAGGGGTAAGATATTGGACAATTCAAGTTCGCACCCAGTTCGTTCCTTACATGGAGTGGTTGGTGTTTTCAATAGTTCTAGCGATTGGATTTCATTCCAAACTCACCAAATGACTCCTTCCACCTTATTATGATGTTGCCCAAGTTTTGGAATCGATACGAAATCAATTGGTGTAAGAAATTGGACAATTCAAGTTCGCACCCAGTTCGTTCCTTAGATGGAGTGGTTGGTGTTGTACTGAGTTCTAGCGATTGGATTTCACTCAAAACTCACCAAATGACTACTCCCACCTTATTATGATGTTGCCCAAGTTTTGGAATCGATCCGAAATCAATAGGTGTAAGAAATTGGACAATTCAAGTTCGCACCTAGTTCGTTCCTTAAATGGAGTGGTTGGTGTTTTCTATAGTTCTAGCGATTGGATTTCATTCCAAACTAACCAAATGACTCCTCCCACCTTATTATGATGTTGCCCAAGTTTTGGAATCGATCCGAAATCAATACGTGTAATAAATTGGACAATTCAAGTTCGCACCCAGTTACGTTCCTTAAATGGAGTGGTTGGTGTTTTCAATAGTTTTAGCGAATGGATTTCATTCCAAACTAACCAAATGACTCCTCCCACCTTATTATGATGTTGACCAAGTTTTGGAATCGATCCGAAATCAATAGGTGTAAGAAATTGGACAATTCAAGTTCGCACCCAGTTCGTTCCTTAGATGGAGTGGTTGGTGTTTTATTGAGTTCTAGCGATTGGATTTCACTCAAAACTCACCAAATGACTACTCCCACCTTATTATGATGTTGCCCAAGTTTTGGAATCGATCCGAAATCAATAGGTGTAAGAAATTGGACAATTCAAGTTCGCACTCAGTTCGTTCCATACATGGAGTGGTTGGTGTTTTTCTTAGTTCTAGCGATTGGATTTCACTCCAGACTCACCAAATGACTCCTCCCACCTTATTATGATGTTGCCCAAGTTTTGGAATCGATCCGAAATCAACAGGTGTAAGGAATTGGACAATTCAAGTTCGCACCCTGTTCGTTCCTCACATGGAGTGGTTGGTGTTTTGCTTAAATCTAGCGATTGGATTTCACTCCAAACTCACCAAATGACTCCTCCCACCTTGTTATGATGTTGCCCAAGTTTTGGAATCGATTCGAAATCAATAGGTGAAAGAAATTGGACAATTCAAGTTCGCACCCTTTTCGTTCCTCACAAGGAGTGGTTGGTGTTTTCAATAGTTCTAGCGATTGGATTTCACTCCAAACTCACCAAATGACTCCTTCAACCTTATTATGATGTTTCCCAAGTTTTGGAATCGATCCGAAAAAAATAGGTGTAAGAAATTGGACAATTCAAGTTCGCACCCAGTTCGTTCCTTACATGGAGTGGTTGGTGTTTTGCTAAGTTCTAGCTATTGGATTTCACTCCAACCTAACCAAATGACTCCTCCCACCTTATTATGATGTTGCCCAAGTTTTGGAATCGATCCGTAATCAATAGGTGTAAGAAATTGGACAATTCAAGTTCGCACCTAGTTCGTTCCTTAAATGGAGTGGTTGGTGTTTTCTATAGTTCTAGCGATTGGATTTCATTCCAAACTAACCAAATGACTCCTCCCACCTTATTATGATGTTGCCCAAGTTTTGGAATCGATCCGAAATCAATACGTGTAATAAATTGGACAATTCAAGTTCGCACCCAGTTACGTTCCTTAAATGGAGTGGTTGGTGTTTTCAATAGTTCTAGCGATTGGATTTCATTCCAAACTAACCAAATGACTCCTCCCACCTTATTATGATGTTGACCAAGTTTTGGAATCGATCCGAAATCAATAGGTGTAAGAAATTGGACAATTCAAGTTCGCACCCAGTTCGTTCCTTAGATGGAGTGGTTGGTGTTTTATTGAGTTCTAGCGATTGGATTTCACTCAAAACTCACCAAATGACTACTCCCACCTTATTATGATGTTGCCCAAGTTTTGGAATCGATCCGAAATCAATAGGAGTAAGAAATTGGACAATTCAAGTTCGCACCCAGTTCGTTCCATACATGGAGTGGTTGGTGTTTTTCTTAGTTCTAGCGATTGGATTTCACTCCAAACTCACCAAATGACTCCTCCCACCTTATTATGATGTTGCCCAAGTTTTGGAATCGATCCGAAATCAACAGGTGAAGGAATTGGACAATTCAAGTTCGCACCCTGTTCGTTCCTCACATGGAGTGGTTGGTGTTTTGCTTAAATCTAGCGATTGGATTTCACTCCAAACTCACCAAATGACTCCTCCCACCTTGTTATGATGTTGCCCAAGTTTTGGAATCGATTCGAAATCAATAGGTGAAAGAAATTGGACAATTCAAGTTCGCACCCTTTTCGTTCCTCACACGGAGTGGTTGGTGTTTTCAATAGTTCTAGCGATTGGATTTCACTCCAAACTCACCAAATGACTCCTTCAACCTTATTATGATGTTTCCCAAGTTTTGGAATCGATCCGAAAAAAATAGGTGTAAGAAATTGGACAATTCAAGTTCGCACCCAGTTCGTTCCTTACATGGAGTGGTTGGTGTTTTGCTAAGTTCTAGCTATTGGATTTCACTCCAACCTAACCAAATGACTCCTCCCACCTTATTATGATGTTGCCCAAGTTTTGGAATCGATCCGAAATCAATAGGTGTAAGAAATTGGACAATTCAAGTTCGCACCTAATTCGTTCCTTACATGGAGTGGTTGGTGTTTTCAATAGTTCTAGCGATTGGATTTCACTCCAAACTCACCAAAAGACTCCTTCCACCTTATTATGATGTTGCCCAAGTTTTGGAATCGATCCGAAATCAATAGGTGTAAGAAATTGGACAATTCAAGTTCGCACCCAGTTCGTTCCATACATGGAGTGGTTGGTGTTTTTCTTAGTTCTAGCGATTGGATTTCACTCCAAACTCACCAAATGACTCCTCTCACCTTATTATGATGTTGCCCAAGTTTTGGAATCGATCCGAAATCAATAGGTGTAAGAAATTGGACAATTCATGTTCGCACCCTGTTCGTTCCTCACATGGAGTGGTTGGTGTTTTCAATAGTTCTAGCGATTGGATTTCACTCCAAACTCACCAAATGACTCCTTCCACCTTATTATGATGTTTCCCAAGTTTTGGAATCGATCCGAAAAAAATTGGTGTAAGAAATTGGACTATTCAAGTTCGCACCCAGTTCGTTCCTTACATGGAGTGGATGGTGTTTTGCTTAGTTCTAGCTATTGGACTTCACTCCAAACTCACCAAATAACTCCTCCCACCTTATTATGATGTTGCCCTAGTTTTGGGATCGATTTGAAATCAATAGGTGTAAGAAATTGGACAATTCAAGTTCGCACCCTGTTCGTTCCTCACATGGAGTGGTTGGTGTTTTCAATAGTTCTAGCGATTGGATTTCACTCCAAACTCACCAAATGACTCCTTCCACCTTATTATGATGTTTCCCAAGTTTTGGAATCGATCCGAAAAAAATAGGTGTAAGAAATTGGACAATTCAAGTTCGCACCCAGTTCGTTCCTTACATGGAGTGGTTGGTGTTTTGCTAAGTTCTAGCTATTGGATTTCACTCCAAACTAACCAAATGACTCCTCCCACCTTATTATGATGTTGCCCAAGTTTTGTTATCGATCCGAAAAAAATAGGTGTAAGAAATTGGACAATTCAAGTTCGCACCCAGTTCGTTCCTTACATGGAGTGTTTGGTGTTTTGCTAAGTTCTAGCAATTGGATTTCACTCCAACCTAACCAAATGACTCCTCCCACCTTATTATGATGTTGCCCAAGTTTTGGAATCGATCCGAAATCAATACGTGTAATAACTTGGACAATTCAAGTTCGCACCCAGTTCGTTCCTTACATGGAGTGGTTGGTGTTTTGCTTAGTTCTAGCTATTGGATTTCACTCCAAAATAACCAAATGACTCCTTCCACCTTATTATTATGTTGCCCAAGTTTTGGAATCGATCCGAAATCAATAGGTGTAAGAAATTGGACAATTCAAGTTCGCACCCAGTTCGTTCCTTACATGGAGTGGTTCGTGTTTTCAATAGTTCTAGCGATTGGATTTCACTCCAAACTCACCAAAGGACTTCTTCCACCATATTATGATGTTGCCCAAGTTTTGGAATCGATCCGAAATCAATAGGTGTAAGAAATTGGACAATTCAAGTTCGCACCCAGTTCGTTCCTTACATGGAGTGGTTGGTGTTTTGCTTAGTTCTAGCGATTGGATTTCACTCCAAACTCACCAAATGACTCCTCCCACCTTATTATGATGTTACCCAAGTTTTGGAATTGATCCTAAATCAATAGGTGTAAGAAATTTTGCAATTCAAGTTCGCACCCTGTTCGTTCCTCACATGGAGTGGTTGGTGTTTTCAATAGTTCTAGCGATTGGATTTCACTCCAAACTCACCAAATGACTCCGTCCACCTTATTATGATGTTTCCCAAGTTTTGGAATCGATCCGAAAAAAATAGGTGTAAGAAATTGGACAATTCAAGTTCGCACCCATTTCGTTCCTTACATGGAGTGGTTGGTGTTTTGCTAAATTCTAGCTATTGGATTTCACTCCAAACTAACCAAATGACTCCTCCCACCTTATTATGATGTTGCCCAAGTTTTGGAATCGATCCGAAATCAATACGTGTAATAAATTGGACAATTCAAGTTCGCACCCGGTTCGTTCCTTACATGGAGTGGTTGGTGTTTTGCTTAGTTCTAGCTATTGGGTTTCACTCCAAACTAACCAAATGACTGATCGGTTCATAATTGTATATCATTTTGTACCCTTCTAGCTTATGATTTGGTTATGTTATTGAGTTAAACTTGTGCTTTTAATCCATTTTCTGTTTTGATAAGTCCATAATTTCATACACTTGCATGCCTTCTTTACTTAGTGATTTTGCTTAGTTTCACTTTATTTTGAGTCACTTACCTCTGTTTGTGTGTTTTGTAGGTTAAGACAGCAATAGATCACATTTGATGCAATCCATGCATGTTAAGGCCTGATTTGGGTGAATGGAAGAAGAGCTTAAAGACAAACTAATTTTGGCTACAGCCTCCTTTCCAGCCCAATTTCGTAGGTCAGCTTCTTGGCCTTGGATCAGCATTCTATGGGGCTTGGATGAGGTGAAGATCTTCATGAAACTTGTTCCAATGGGTGTCTAGTACAACATAACCAAATTTTAGCCCAATTGGACATTTGTGGAGTGCTCAGCCCGCCCAACACTCAACCCAGCTCAGCAGGATTTGCTGCTGCCAGCTTTTAGCCATGTGCCTCCTTTTAGCCATGTGCCTCACCCCAGCTGCAACTGACTTTGTACCCAACATAATGAGTCAAGTTGGGAGGCATTCCAGCTATGAATTTTTGAAGGAGCAAGTTGGCACATGCTGGAGCTATTATAGAGAAAGCATGTGCATGCATGTGAAGCTAGAGAATGGAGAGAGAGAAGAATGAGGAATGATGAGAGGCATTTTTGCTTCAGCCTTTGAACATGGGAATTGAATTGGCAGATCACTTTGGAGCTGGAGATCAGCTTTTGAGCTATTAAAGAGAAGCATGTGCATGCATGTGAAGCAAAAAGAAAGAAATGAAATGAAGTCAATTCCAGTCTCTGTTCGGCAGCCAACTTTCAGGGCCCAAATGACTCCACCCACCTTATTATGATGTTGCCCAAGTTTTGGAATCGATCCGAAATCAATACGTGTAATAAATTGGACAATTCAACTTCGCACCCGGTTCGTTCCTTACATGGAGTGGTTGGTGTTTTGCTTAGTTCTAGCTATTGGATTTCACTCCAAACTAACCAAATGACTCCTTCCACCTTATTATTATGTTGCCCAAGTTTTGGAATCGATTCGAAATCAATAGGTGTAAGAAATTGGACAATTCAAGTTCGCACCCAGTTCGTTCCTTACATGGAGTGGTTGGTGTTTTCAATAGTTCTAGCGATTGGATTTCACTCCATACTCACCAAATGACTCCTTCCACCTTATTATGATCACTATGTCAAAAAAGGGCTTTAGCAACGGATAAAATCCGTTGCCTATTACACATAAATACCGTGGTATTGGTGACTGTTGCCTATTCCTATGTAATAGGCAACGGATATTCTCCGTCGCTGTTTATCACTTACTACATCGGATATGAAGTAAACTCCGATGCCTAAATGATTTCCGGGTGCCAAAAAAAGGTTGACTTCTGACGCCTAAACCCGAAACAGCATCAGTACTTTCAAAAGAGAGGAGGCTAAAGAGGTCTAACATCATCAGTAGCTTTAAAAGGGATGATGCTAAAGAGGTCTAACAGCATCAGTGATATCTACTATGCTGATGCATATTATCAATTACAACATCGTAGAAACAAATAATGGTGTTGTGAATTATGTTATACATCATCGCTTTTTTTATTTTGCGGACGTGAAAAGCCTCCAATAGTGCTGGTGGTTACATAAATCCTGATGCTACTTCTCGTTTTAGGCATCAGTGATAATAGATGTCTGGTTGTGGTTTTTATCTTTCAACTTCAGTTATTTCTGGAAAACTGAAGTTGTTATAAACAATAGGCATCATTTATGTAAGGAAAGGGTAGGTATTTTGCTTGTTTCACATCACACTTTACTTAGTTACTGCAATAGTATTTAAGAAAGGCCTCATCTCCAAAACATTATATCAACAGTAATTTAAATATATCCATAATTGTCTATATATATATATATAAGCAAAATACTTGAATGATCCATACTTGTCACATCCAAATCACAAATTTACCAGCCCTACACCACAAATTATCCATACTTGTCTATGCATAAGCAAAATACTAGCTAGAAAGACATAAAATGAAGGAATGTTTAGCTTAATCAAAAAGCCATTCTAGGACATGACTTGCCAATTCTTCTCGCACCTCATCCAATTCCATTTGGGTGTCCTTCCTTCTAGCTCTATACTGGAAAAAAAAAACACATAGAATGTAAACACAAAATATGAACATAAGCTTAAAAAATGCAAGGTACTAAATTTGCATAAGATATGTTGTCACTTCAAATGAACCAATATGCAAATTTACGAAATCATATTGGTGAACAAGAAAATCTAATTTGTCAATCAATCTAATTAGATAACAAGAAGTCATTAATTGGATCCCACTTCATGTTTAAACTAGCAATTAAATGATCATGTGATGGGGTAGAGAGTTGGACAAGCACAGCTAGCATTTTTTCTCAATTGACAGACCTAACTACCAAAAAAAAGAGGCACATTGCTGTGAAAAAAAATTACACAAGGTTCATATTAACACAGACCTAACTACCAAAAAAACAGAATTTGTCAACCAATCTAATTAGATAACAAGAAGTCATTAAATGGATCCCACATCATGTTTCAAATAGGAATTAAATGATTATGTGATGGAGTAGAGAGTAAGCCAAATTTTTATGTTAAGAGTAAGATAAGAGTCAATGGTGAACCATATGCAACCAGACCTCAGCATATCAAGTGAGAACAAAAAGAAGAAAAACATAATAAGAAGAATTAGGATATGCATTTAGATATAAAGAGACATAGCATATGCAAATTTGGCACAAAAACAAAAAGAACACACAAATCAATTCTAGACACATTTAACTCAAATGCCAACCATAATTAGTCCCCTTGGTGATCTCAAAATGCACAAGTAAATGCCCCTTGGTGATCTCAAAATGCACACGTACATATCTAATTCAAAGCAGAGTTGAGATTCCGTCTTCTTTCTTCATCATGAGCAGTTTGTGTCATAACTTGCAAGCCCCAACAACTCTGGGCCTTCGAGTCGATGGTTGTTCTCAAAGCTACAATATTGGAACCAAAAAAGAAAAAAAAAACAAATAAATATTATTTCATATAACCACAGGAAATAAACTAGCTGCTGGAAATAAAACTAGCTGCTGGAAATAAACCTAAGTTTCCTTGGCATTGAAAACTGAACTTGCTCTTAACCATACCAAAGCATAAGTTCATAAATCTCTATTCTCAACGAATAGTGAGAAATAATGCACTCAATAGTTTTAAACTTCTACACTACACTACACGCAGACACAATTTCATGAAGTGTTGAAACGTGGTGGGGATTGTGGGAACTCTAGAACAGTGTTTAATGAACTTATTTATTTCTTAAGACAGTCCATAAAATTTAGCAGTGTGCAGTGTCTGAGAGACCAATTTGTGTTTGACAAAAATCATTCAAATATGTTCACTAAGCAAACCAAAATAAAATAGCAGCAATCCCATTCGTCGACTTTATTCTCTATACAAACATCCTATAGCATTGAGGATGAAGTTTCACCCATTTCCAGATATGTAGTGCAAATCCAAGAAACTATACTTTCTGTTTATTTAATAATCATTCCAAAAATTTACTTCAATAGACTGATAATGATGAGAAGCATAAAGTGCATAGCCCAACTCATTTGTCCATATACTCATGGTAATTTGCTTCTTATGTCATGCGAAATTCACATTTTCTTAAAATGAAGTGTCAAAAAGGAAGGGATGAGCTCAAATACAGATATTTAAAATATAAAAGAAGAGAACGTGTAGTAGCATTGGTTGTAGCCAGGGAAGAATTAATCTCGTTGAATTAATAAAGGAATACAAGATAAGGAAGCAAAATGATAAATGATAGAAGTGACCTACTTGTTTAAAGGGATGTGCTCAAATGGTCCACTGGTAGGAATCGTTCCACATAAATCATTGTTGGATACATCCCTGGAAAAGTGGCAATTTTAAATGATTAACAGGCATTTATAACAGAAAACATACAATAAGGAAACTGCCACACTTGCAGAAAAAAGAAGGGATTGAAGAAATAGATTGAGACAAGAAGCACTCACACAACTTTGAGGCTTGAAATACCAACAAGATCCCGCGGGATTGGTCCAGTTAACTTGTTATCATTGAGACGTCTACCAATCCAAGCAACAATGAAAGGAAGGCATTTATTACTACGCTAAAAAACCTCATTGTATCAATCTCAGTATACATATATAGATATATATATATATATATATATATATATATATATGTATATATGTATAAAGAAAGAGAGACACAGAGACACAGAGACACAAAGAGGACCAGTAGGTCATGTATTGATACAAGGCTAGTCCCCTAATCTAAGTAACACTCAAGAAATTGCAAAATGCGACAATTCAAAAGCTACCAGATTCATTTTCCGGTGTTGCACCTGTGATCTAGGATCCCAAATAAGTTATCCATCAATATTCAAGCAAAAGTGGAGTTGTCAGAAAACCAACCTCCCAATTTCTCGTCCAAGAAAATAGACTAAATTAAGCCAAAACAGCCCAATAACACAGGTAAAGTGCAGTGCTTAATTTAATCAACTCACAAAAACACAAGTGATTTCAATTTCCCCAATGAAGAAGGAATGGTCCCTGATATGTTGTTGTTATATAAGTCCAAGCTAATGAGGCTCTTCAAGTTACCAAGCTCAGCTGGAATAGTTCCTTGAATGTTATTTTTGTACAGCTCCCTACATAATAAAGAGGTATAAGGGTTAGCTAGAAAGTACTTTAATCCAAGAACCTAAAATAAATGTAAGCTTTATGAACAACCCCAGCATATTGTCAGAGAAAATGAGAAAGGCTAAGAAACATACAGATATTGAACAACCCCATTCTAGCTAAACATACAGTTAAACAAAATCATCACAAAGGTAAAAATCAGTCAGTAATTTCCACAAATTACAGAAGAAAATAAATAAATAATCGGAGCAAATTAATAAGAAACGTAGAAATACCATCTGTAACATCTCCAAAAGAAGAAAACAGTCTCTTGAGTTGTTCATTATTAGTGAAGGATGATAATCTTAAGCAACAAACCCAAGAATCAAAACAAGCATTTTAAACAAAAAACCCTAAAAATAGATTTGAGAGAAAGAAAGGGAAAGAGAGAATACTGCTGACGAAGAGCTGCGAAACTCAATCTTTTGGCCATCTCTGTGTCAACCCAAATCCCAGATATCTACTTTTTCTTTGAGCATAAAATCTGAAGAAGCAGATTTAACATTTACAGGAATGTATACGAAGAAAAACGAGATCCAGACTCAGATTGGCTTTTGGCATCGCACCAAAGGTGTCCAGTAGAGAAACTAGAAAGACTCTACTAAAATTTGAAGGTTTCTCATGCACCAAAGGCGACCTTTCGAAGCTCGCCGCGGCTGAGGGATGGGCAGGGGTGGCTGGGCTTTAGCCCTGAGGAAAGCAACGGCCATGGTCGGAACATCTGAGAGAGAAAGAAGCAGTGATGGAGGAGAGAGAAGAAAGAGAGAGTTTGAGAGGGAGAGGAAAAAATTGAGAGGGAGATGGAAGTTAGGGCGAGAGTTTGAGAGGGATTGAAAAAATTGAGAGGGAGATGGAAGTTAGGGCGAGAGTTTGAGAGGGAGAGCGTGAAAAATTTTGGACTAGCGTTGACTACCCTTTAGGCATCGGTGGCTTTTTAAAAAAAAATGTCCCTCAAAAATAAAAAAAGGCAAATCACTTTAGGCATCTATGATTATGAGAGATGATGCTAAAGGGAATCAAAGGCATAGTCATAAAAAACCAAAACTTTGTACTAATGTCTTTGTACCTGTTTAGTATCGTTATTTATAAAATCGATGCCTGATGTCCTAATAGCATCGATTTTCTTTTTACCGATGCCTATGTAGTGTTGCTGAAAGTGAAATTTGGCATAGTGGATGTTGCCCAAGTTTTGGAATCGATCCGAAATCAATAGGTGTAAGAAATTGGACAATTCAAGTTCGCACCCAGTTCGTTCCTTACACGGAGTGGTCGGTGTTTACAATAGTTCTAGCGATTGGATTTCACTCCAAACTCACCACATGACTCCTTCCACCTTATTATGATGTCGCCCAAGTTTTGGAATCGATCCGAAATCAATAGGTGTAAGAAATTGGACAATTCAAGTTCGCACCCAGTTCGTTCCTTACACGGAGTGGTCGGTGTTTTCAATAGTTCTAGCGATTGGATTTCACTCCAAACTCACCACATGACTCCTTCCACCTTATTATGATGTCGCCCAAGTTTTGGAATCGATCCGAAATCAATAGGTGTAAGAAATTGGACAATTCAAGTTCGCACCCAGTTCGTTCCTTACATGGAGTGGTTGGTGTTTTGCTTAGTTCTAGCTATTGGATTTCACTCCAAACTCACCAAATGACTCCTCCCACCTTATTATGATGTTGCCCAAGTTTTGGAATCGATCCGAAATCAATAGGTGTAGGAAATTGGACAATTCAAGTTCGCACCCAGTTCGTTCCTTACAAGGAGTGGTTGGTGTTTTCAATAGTTCTAGCGATTGGATTTCACTCCAAACTCACCAAATGACTCCTCCCTCCTTATTATGACATTGCCCAAGTTTTGGAATCGATCCGAAATCAATAGGGGTAAGAAATTGGACAATTCAAGTTCGCTCTCAGTTCGTTCCTTACATGGAGAGGTTGGTGTTTTCAATAGTTCTAGCGATTGGATTTCACTCCAAACTCACCAAATGACTCCTTCCACCTTATTATGATGTTGCCCAAGTTTTGGAATCGATCCGAAATCAATAGGTGTAAGAAATTGGACAATTCATGTTCGTTCCTCACAAGGAGTGGTTGGTATTTTCAATAGTTCTAGCGATTGGATTTCACTCCAAACTCACCAAATGACTCCTCCCACCTTATTATAATGTTGCCCAAGTTTTGGAATCGATCCGAAATCAATAGGGGTAAGAAATTGAACAATTCAAGTTCGCACCCAGTTCGTTCCTTACATGGTGTGGTTGGTGTTTTCAATAGTTCTAGCGATTGGATTTCACTCCAAACTCACCAAATGACTCCTTCCACCTTATTATGATGTTGCCCAAGTTTTGGAATCGATCCGAAATCAATAGGTGTAAGAAATTGGACAATTCATGTTCGCCCCCTGTTCGTTCCTCACAAGGAGTGGTTGGTGTTTTCAATAGTTCTAGCGATTGGATTTCACTCCAAACTCACCAAATGACTCCTCCCACCTTATTATGATGTTGCCCAAGTTTGGGAATCGATCCGAAATCAATAGGTGTAAGAAATTGGACAATTCAAGTTCGCTCCCAGTTCGTTCCTTACATGGAGAGGTTGGTGTTTTGCTTATTTCTAGCAATTGGATTTCACCCCAAACTCACCAAATGACTCCTCCCACCTTATTATGACGTTGCCCAAGTTTTGGAATCTATCCGAAATCAGTAGGTGTAAGAAATTGGACAATTCAAGTTCGCACCCAGTTCGTTCCTTACATGGAGTGGTTGGTGTTTTGCTTAGTTCTAGCTATTGGATTTCACTCCAAACTCACCAAATGACTCCGTCCACCTTATTATGATGTTTCCCAAGTTTTGGAATCGATCCGAAATCAATAGGGGTAAGAAATTGGACAATTCAAGTTCTCACCCAGTTCGTTCCTTACATGGAGTGGTTGGTGTTTTCAATAGTTCTAGCGATTGGATTTCACTCCAAACTCACCAAATGACTCCTTCCACCTGATTATGATGTTGCCCAAGTTTTGGAATCAATCCGAAATCAATAGGTGTAAGAAATTGGACAATTCAAGTTCGCACCCAGTTCGTTCCTTACATGGAGTGGTTGTTGTTTTGCTTAGTTCTAGCGATTGGATTTCACTCCAAACTCACCAAATGACTCCTCCCACCTTATTATGATGTCGCCCAAGTTTTGGAATCGATCCGAAATCAATAGGTGTAAGAAATTGGACAATTCAAGTTCGCACCCAGTTCGTTCCTTAGATGGAGTGGTTGGTGTTTTGCTTAGTTCTAGCTATTGGATTTCACTCCAAACTCACCAAATGACTCCTCCCACCTTATTATGATGTCGCCCAAGTTTTGGAATCGATCCGAAATCAATAGGGGTAAGAAATTGGACAATTCAAGTTCGCACCCAGTTCGTTCCTTACATGGAGTGGTTGGTGTTTTCAATAGTTCTAGCGATTGGATTTCACTCCAAACTCACCAAATGACTCCTTCCACCTTATTATGATGTTGCCCAAGTTTTGGAATCGATCCGAAATCAATAGGGTTAAGAAATTGGACAATTCAAGTTCGCACCCAGTTCGTTCCTTAGATGGAGTGGTTGGTGTTTTGCTTAGTTCTAGCAATTGGATTTCACTCAAAACTCAACAAATGACTCCTCCCACCTTGTTCTGTTCTTGCCCAAGTTTTGGAATCGATCCGAAATCAATAGGTGTAAGAAATTGGACAATTCAAGTACGCACCCAGTTCGTTCCTTACATGGAGTGGTTGGTGTTTTCAATAGTTCTAGCGATTGGATTTCACTCCAAACTCACCAAATGACTCCTTCCACCTGATTCTGATGTTGCCCAAGTTTTGAAATCAATCCGAAATTAATAGGTGTAAGAAATTGGACAATTCAAGTTCGCACCCAGTTCGTTCCTTACATGGAGTGGTTGTTGTTTTGCTTAGTTCTAGCGATTGGATTTCACTCCAAACTCACCAAATGACTCCTCCCACCTTATTATGATGTCGTCCAAGTTTTGGAATCGATCCGAAATCAATAGGTGTAAGAAATTGGACAATTCAGGTTCGCTCCCAGTTCGTTCCTTACATGGAGTGGTTGGTGTTTTGCTCAGTTCTAGCGATTGGATTTCACTCCAAACTCACCAAATGACTCCTGCCACCTTATTATGACGTTGCCCAAGTTTTGGAATCGATCCGAAATCAGTAGGTGTAAGAAATTGGACAATTCAAGTTCTCACCCAGTTCGTTCCTTACATGGAGCGGTTGGTGTTTTGCTTAGTTCTAGCGATTGGATTTCACTCCAAACTCACCAAATGACTCCTCTCACCTTGTTATGATGTTGCCCAAGTTTTGGAATCGATCCGAAATCAATAGGTGTAAGAAATTGGACAATTCATGTTCTTCCCCTGTTCGTTCCTCACAAGGAGTGGTTGGTGTTTTCAATAGTTCTAGTGATTGGATTACACTCCAAACTCACCAAATGACTCCTCCCACCTTATTATGACATTGCCCAAGTTTTGGAATCGATCCGAAATCAGTAGGGGTAAGAAATTGGACAATTCAAGTACGCACCCAGTTCGTTCCTTACATGGAGTGGTTGGTGTTTTCAATAGTTCTAGCGATTGGATTTCACTCCAAACTCACCAAATGACTCCTTCCACCTTATTATGATGTTGCAGAAGTTTTGGAATCGATCCGAAATCAATAGGTGTAAGAAATTGGACAGTTCATGTTCGCCCCCTGTTCGTTCCTCACAAGGAGTGGTTGGTGTTTTCAATAGTTCTAGCGATTGGATATCACTCCAAACTCACCAAATGACTCCTCCCACCTTATTATGACATTGCCCAAGTTTTGGAATCGATCCGAAATCAATAGGGGTAAGAAATTGGACAATTCAAGTTCGCACCCAGTTCGTTCCTTACATGGAGTGGTTGGTGTTTTCAATAGTTCTAGCGATTGGATTTCACTCCAAACTCACCAAATGACTCCTTCCACCTTATTATGATGTTGCCCAAGTTTTGGAATCGATCCGAAATCAATAGGTGTAAGAAATTGGACAGTTCATGTTCCCCCCCTGTTCGTTCCTCACAAGGAGTGGTTGGTGTTTTCAATAGTTCTAGCGATTGGATATCACTCCAAACTCACCAAATGACTCCTCCCACCTTATTATGACATTGCCCAAGTTTTGGAATCGATCCGAAATCAATAGGGGTAAGAAATTGGACAATTCAAGTTCGCACCCAGTTCGTTCCTTACATGGAGTGGTTGGTGTTTTCAATAGTTCTAGCGATTGGATTTCACTCCAAACTCACCAAATGACTCCTTCCACCTTATTATGATGTTGCCCAAGTTTTGGAATCGATCCGAAATCAATAGGTGTAAGAAATTGGACAGTTCATGTTCGCCCCCTGTTCGTTCCTCACAAGGAGTGGTTGGTGTTTTCAATAGTTCTAGCGATTGGATTTCACTCCAAACTCACCAAATGACTCCTCCCACCTTATTATGACATTGCCCAAGTTTTGGAATCAATCCGAAATCAATAGGGGTAAGAAATTGGACAATTCAAGTTCGCACCCAGTTCGTTCCTTACATGGAGTGGTTGGTGTTTTCTATAGTTCTAGCAATTGGATTTCACTCCAAACTCACCAAATGACTCCTTCCACCTTATTATGATGTTGCCAAGTTTTGGAATCGATCCGAAATCTAAGAAATTGGACAATTCAAGTTCGCTCCCAGTTCGTTCCTTACATGGAGTGGTTGGTGTTTTGCTCAGTTCTAGCGATTGGATTTCACTCCAAACTCACCAAATGACTCCTCCCACCTTATTATGACGTTGCCCAAGTTTTGGAATCGATCCGAAATCAATAGGTGTAAGAAATTGGACAATTCAAGTTCGCACCCAGTTCGTTCCTTACATGGAGTGGTTGGTGATTTCAATAGTTCTAGCGATTGGATTTCACTCCAAACTCACCAAATGACTCCTTCCACCTTATTATGATGTTGCCCAAGTTTTGGAATCGATCCGAAATCAATAGGTGTAAGAAATTGGACAATTCATGTTCGTTCCTCACAAGGAGTGGTTGGTATTTTCAATAGTTCTAGCGATTGGATTTCACTCCAAACTCACCAAATGACTCCTCCCACCTTATTATAATGTTGCCCAAGTTTTGGAATCGATCCGAAATCAATAGGGGTAAGAAATTGAACAATTCAAGTTCGCACCCAGTTCGTTCCTTACATGGAGTGGTTGGTGTTTTCAATAGTTCTAGCGATTGGATTTCACTCCAAACTCACCAAATGACTCGTTCCACCTTATTATGATGTTGCCCAAGTTTTGGAATCGATCCGAAATCAATAGGTGTAAGAAATTGGACAATTCATGTTCGCCCCCTGTTCGTTCCTCACAAGGAGTGGTTGGTGGTTTCAATAGTTCTAGCGATTGGATTTCACTCCAAACTCACCAAATGACTCCTCCCACCTTATTATGATGTCGCCCAAGTTTTGGAATCGATCCGAAATCAATAGGTGTAAAAAATTGGACAATTCAAGTTCGCACCCAGTTCGTTCCTTAGATGGAGTGGTTGGGGTTTTGCTTAGTTCTAGCGATTGGATTTCACTCAAAACTCACCAAAGGACTCCTCCCACCTTATTATGATGTTGCCCAAGTTTTGGAATCGATCCGAAATCAACAGGGTTAAGATATTGGACAATTCAAGTTCGCACCCAGTTCGTTCCTTAGATGGAGTGGTTGTTGTTTTGCTTAGTTCTAGCAATTGGATTTCACTCAAAACTCACCAAATGACTCCTCCCACCTTGTTCTGTTCTTGCCCAAGTTTTGGAATCGATCCGAAATCAATAGGGGTAAGAAATTGGACAATTCAAGTTCGCACCCAGTTCGTTCCTTACATGGAGTGGTTGGTGTTTTCAATAGTTCTAGCGATTGGATTTCACTCCAAACTCACCAAATGACTCCTTCCACCTTATTATGATGTTGCCCAAGTTTTGGAATCGATCCGAAATCAATAGGTGTAAGAAATTGGACAGTTCATGTTCCCCCCCTGTTCGTTCCTCACAAGGAGTGGTTGGTGTTTTCAATAGTTCTAGCGATTGGATATCACTCCAAACTCACCAAATGACTCCTCCCACCTTATTATGACATTGCCCAAGTTTTGGAATCGATCCGAAATCAATAGGGGTAAGAAATTGGACAATTCAAGTTCGCACCCAGTTCGTTCCTTACATGGAGTGGTTGGTGTTTTCAATAGTTCTAGCGATTGGATTTCACTCCAAACTCACCAAATGACTCCTTCCACCTTATTATGATGTTGCCCAAGTTTTGGAATCGATCCGAAATCAATAGGTGTAAGAAATTGGACAGTTCATGTTCGCCCCCTGTTCGTTCCTCACAAGGAGTGGTTGGTGTTTTCAATAGTTCTAGCGATTGGATTTCACTCCAAACTCACCAAATGACTCCTCCCACCTTATTATGACATTGCCCAAGTTTTGGAATCAATCCGAAATCAATAGGGGTAAGAAATTGGACAATTCAAGTTCGCACCCAGTTCGTTCCTTACATGGAGTGGTTGGTGTTTTCTATAGTTCTAGCAATTGGATTTCACTCCAAACTCACCAAATGACTCCTTCCACCTTATTATGATGTTGCCAAGTTTTGGAATCGATCCGAAATCTAAGAAATTGGACAATTCAAGTTCGCTCCCAGTTGGTTCCTTACATGGAGTGGTTGGTGTTTTGCTCAGTTCTAGCGATTGGATTTCACTCCAAACTCACCAAATGACTCCTCCCACCTTATTATGACGTTGCCCAAGTTTTGGAATCGATCCGAAATCAATAGGTGTAAGAAATTGGACAATTCAAGTTCGCACCCAGTTCGTTCCTTACATGGAGTGGTTGGTGATTTCAATAGTTCTAGCGATTGGATTTCACTCCAAACTCACCAAATGACTCCTTCCACCTTATTATGATGTTGCCCAAGTTTTGGAATCGATCCGAAATCAATAGGTGTAAGAAATTGGACAATTCATGTTCGTTCCTCACAAGGAGTGGTTGGTATTTTCAATAGTTCTAGCGATTGGATTTCACTCCAAACTCACCAAATGACTCCTCCCACCTTATTATAATGTTGCCCAAGTTTTGGAATCGATCCGAAATCAATAGGGGTAAGAAATTGAACAATTCAAGTTCGCACCCAGTTCGTTCCTTACATGGAGTGGTTGGTGTTTTCAATAGTTCTAGCGATTGGATTTCACTCCAAACTCACCAAATGACTCGTTCCACCTTATTATGATGTTGCCCAAGTTTTGGAATCGATCCGAAATCAATAGGTGTAAGAAATTGGACAATTCATGTTCGCCCCCTGTTCGTTCCTCACAAGGAGTGGTTGGTGGTTTCAATAGTTCTAGCGATTGGATTTCACTCCAAACTCACCAAATGACTCCTCCCACCTTATTATGATGTCGCCCAAGTTTTGGAATCGATCCGAAATCAATAGGTGTAAAAAATTGGACAATTCAAGTTCGCACCCAGTTCGTTCCTTAGATGGAGTGGTTGGTGTTTTGCTTAGTTCTAGCGATTGGATTTCACTCAAAACTCACCAAAGGACTCCTCCCACCTTATTATGATGTTGCCCAAGTTTTGGAATCGATCCGAAATCAACAGGGTTAAGATATTGGACAATTCAAGTTCGCACCCAGTTCGTTCCTTAGATGGAGTGGTTGTTGTTTTGCTTAGTTCTAGCAATTGGATTTCACTCAAAACTCACCAAATGACTCCTCCCACCTTGTTCTGTTCTTGCCCAAGTTTTGGAATCGATCCGAAATCAATAGGTGTAAGAAATTGGACAATTCAAGTTCGCACCCAGTTCGTTCCGGACAAGGAGTGGTTGGTGTTTTGCTCAGTTCTAGCGATTGGATTTCACTCCAAACTCACCAAATGACTCCTCCCACCTTGTTATGATGTTGCCCAAGTTTTGGAATCGATCCGAAATCAATAGGTGTAAGAAATTGGACAATTCAAGTTTGCACCCAGTTCGTTCCTTACATGGAGTGGTTGGTGTTTTGCTTAGTTCTAGAGATTGGATTTCACTCCAAACTCATCAAATGACTCCTCCCACCTTATTATGACGTTGCCCAAGTTTTGGAATTTATCCGAAATCAATTGGTGTAAGAAATTGGACAATTCAAGTTCGCGCCCAGTTCGTTCCTTACATGGAGTGGTTGTTGTTTTGCTTAGTTCTAGCGATTGGATTTCACTCCAAACTCACCAAATGACTCCTTCCACCTTATTACGATGTTTCCCAAGTTTTGGAATCGATCCGAAATCAATAGGTGTAAGAAATTGGACAATTCAAGTTCGCGCCCAGTCCGTTCCTTACATGGAGTGGTTGTTGTTTTGCTTAGTTCCAGCGATTGGATTTCACTCCAAACTCACCAAATGACTCCTTCCACCTTATTATGATGTTTCCCAAGTTTTGGAATCGATCCGAAATCAATAGGTGTAAGAAATTGGACAATTCAAGTTCGCACCCAGATCGTTCCTGACATGGAGTGGTTGGTGTTTTGCTTAGTTCTAGCGATTGGATTTCACTCCAAACTCACCAAATGATTCCTTCCACCTTATTATGATGTTTCCCAAGTTTTGGAATCGATCCGAAATCAATAGGTGTAAGAAATTGGACAATTCAAGTTCGCACCCAGTTCGTTCCTTAGATGGAGTGGTTGTTGTTTTGCTTAGTTCTAGCAATTGGATTTCACTCAAAACTCACCAAATGACTCCTCCCACCTTGTTCTGTTCTTGCCCAAGTTTTGGAATCGATCCGAAATCAATAGGTGTAAGAAATTGGACAATTCAAGTTCGCACCCAGTTCGTTCCGGACAAGGAGTGGTTGGTGTTTTGCTCAGTTCTAGCGATTGGATTTCACTCCAAACTCACCAAATGACTCCTCCCACCTTGTTATGATGTTGCCCAAGTTTTGGAATCGATCCGAAATCAATAGGTGTAAGAAATTGGACAATTCAAGTTTGCACCCAGTTCGTTCCTTACATGGAGTGGTTGGTGTTTTGCTTAGTTCTAGAGATTGGATTTCACTCCAAACTCATCAAATGACTCCTCCCACCTTATTATGACGTTGCCCAAGTTTTGGAATTTATCCGAAATCAATTGGTGTAAGAAATTGGACAATTCAAGTTCGCGCCCAGTTCGTTCCTTACATGGAGTGGTTGTTGTTTTGCTTAGTTCTAGCGATTGGATTTCACTCCAAACTCACCAAATGACTCCTTCCACCTTATTACGATGTTTCCCAAGTTTTGGAATCGATCCGAAATCAATAGGTGTAAGAAATTGGACAATTCAAGTTCGCGCCCAGTCCGTTCCTTACATGGAGTGGTTGTTGTTTTTCTTAGTTCCAGCGATTGGATTTCACTCCAAACTCACCAAATGACTCCTTCCACCTTATTATGATGTTTCCCAAGTTTTGGAATCGATCCGAAATCAATAGGTGTAAGAAATTGGACAATTCAAGTTCGCACCCAGATCGTTCCTGACATGGAGTGGTTGGTGTTTTGCTTAGTTCTAGCGATTGGATTTCACTCCAAACTCACCAAATGATTCCTTCCACCTTATTATGATGTTTCCCAAGTTTTGGAATCGATCCGAAATCAATAGGTAAGCAATTGGACAATTCAAGTTCGCACCCAGTTCGTTCCTTACATGGAGTGGTTGTTGTTTTGCTTAGTTCTAGCGATTGCATTTCACTCCAAACTCACCAAATGACTCCTCCCACCTTATTATGATGTCGTCCAAGTTTTGGAATCGATCCGAAATCAATAGGTGTAAGAAATTGGACAATTCAAGTTCGCACCCAGTTCGTTCCTTAGATGGAGTGGTTGGTGTTTTGCTTAGTTCTAGCGATTGGATTTCACTCAAAACTCACCAAATGACTCCTTCCACCTTATTATGTTGTTGCCCAAGTTTTGGAATCGATCCGAAATCAATAGGTGTAAGAAATTGGACATTTCAAGTTCGCACACAGTTGGTTCCTTACATGGAGTGGTTGGTGTTTTGCTCAGTTCTAACTATTGGATTTCACTCCGAACTCACCAAATGACTTCTCCCACCTTATTATGATGTTGCCCAAGTTTTGGAATCGATCGGAAATCAATAGGGGTAAGAAAATGGACAATTCAAGTTCGAACCCAGTTCGTTCCTTACATGGAGTGGTTGCTGTTTTCAATAGTTCTAGCGATTGGATTTCACTCCAAACTCACCAAATGACTCCTTCCACCTTATTATGATGTTGCCCAAGTTTTGGAATCGATCCGAAATCAATAGGTGTAAGAAATTGGACAATTCAAGTTCGCACCCAGTTCGTTCCTTACATGGAGTGGTTGGTGTTTTGCTTAGTTCTAGCGATTGTATTTCACTCCAAACTCACCAAATGACTCCTCCCACCTTATTATGACGTTGCCCAAGTTTTGGAATCGATCCGAAATCAATAGGTGTAAGAAATTGGACAATTCAAGTTCGCACCCAGTTCGTTCCTTACATGGAGTGGTTGGTGTTTTGCTTAGTTCTAGAGATTGGATTTCACTCCAAACTCATCAAATGACTCCTTCCACCTTATTATGACGTTGCCCAAGTTTTGGAATTTATCCGAAATCAATTGGTGTAAGAAATTGGACAATTCAAGTTCGCGCCCAGTTCGTTCCTTACATGGAGTGGTTGTTGTTTTGCTTAGTTCTAGCGATTGGATTTCACTCCAAACTCACCAAATGACTCCTTCCACCTTATTACGATGTTTCCCAAGTTTTGGAATCGATCCGAAATCAATAGGTGTAAGAAATTGGACAATTCAAGTTCGCGCCCAGTCCGTTCCTTACATGGAGTGGTTGTTGTTTTGCTTAGTTCCAGCGATTGGATTTCACTCCAAACTCACCAAATGACTCCTTCCACCTTATTATGATGTTTCCCAAGTTTTGGAATCGATCCGAAATCAATAGGTGTAAGAAATTGGACAATTCAAGTTCACACCCAGATCGTTCCTGACATGGAGTGGTTGGTGTTTTGCTTAGTTCTAGCGATTGGATTTCACTCCAAACTCACCAAATGATTCCTTCCACCTTATTATGATGTTTCCCAAGTTTTGGAATCGATCCGAAATCAATAGGTAAGCAATTGGACAATTCAAGTTCGCACCCAGTTCGTTCCTTACATGGAGTGGTTGTTGTTTTGCTTAGTTCTAGCGATTGCATTTCACTCCAAACTCACCAAATGACTCCTCCCACCTTATTATGATGTCGTCCAAGTTTTGGAATCGATCCGAAATCAATAGGTGTAAGAAATTGGACAATTCAAGTTCGCACCCAGTTCGTTCCTTAGATGGAGTGGTTGGTGTTTTGCTTAGTTCTAGCGATTGGATTTCACTCAAAGCTCACCAAATGACTCCTTCCACCTTATTATGTTGTTGCCCAAGTTTTGGAATCGATCCGAAATCAATAGGTGTAAGAAATTGGACATTTCAAGTTCGCACACAGTTGGTTCCTTACATGGAGTGGTTGGTGTTTTGCTCAGTTCTAACTATTGGATTTCACTCCGAACTCACCAAATGACTTCTCCCACCTTATTATGATGTTGCCCAAGTTTTGGAATCGATCGGAAATCAATAGGGGTAAGAAAATGGACAATTCAAGTTCGAACCCAGTTCGTTCCTTACATGGAGTGGTTGCTGTTTTCAATAGTTCTAGCGATTGGATTTCACTCCAAACTCACCAAATGACTCCTTCCACCTTATTATGATGTTGCCCAAGTTTTGGAATCGATCCGAAATCAATAGGTGTAAGAAATTGGACAATTCAAGTTCGCACCCAGTTCGTTCCTTACATGGAGTGGTTGGTGTTTTGCTTAGTTCTAGAGATTGTATTTCACTCCAAACTCACCAAATGACTCCTCCCACCTTATTATGACGTTGCCCAAGTTTTGGAATCGATCCGAAATCAATAGGTGTAAGAAATTGGACAATTCAAGTTCGCACCCAGTTCGTTCCTTACATGGAGTGGTTGGTGTTTTGCTTAGTTCTAGAGATTGGATTTCACTCCAAACTCATCAAATGACTCCTCCCACCTTATTATGACGTTGCCCAAGTTTTGGAATTTATCCGAAATCAATAGGTGTAAGAAATTGGACAATTCAAGTTCGCACCCAGTTCGTTCCTTACATGGAGTGGTTGGTGTTTTGCTTAGTTCTAGCGATTGCATTTCACTCCAAACTCACCAAATGACTCCTCCCACCTTATTATGATGTCGTCCAAGTTTTGGAATCGATCCGAAATCAATAGGTGTAAGAAATTGGACAATTCAAGTTCGCACCCTGTTCGTTCCTTAGATGGAGTGGTTGGTGTTTTGCTTAGTTGTAGCAATTGGATTTCACTCAAAACTCACCGAATGACTCCTCCCACATTATTCTGATGTTGCCCAAGTTTTGGAATCGATCCGAAATCAATAGGGTTAAGAAATTGGACAATTCAAGTTCGCACACAGTTCGTTCCTTAGATGGAGTGGTTGGTGTTTTGCTTAGTTCTAGCAATTGGATTTCACTCAAAACACACCAAATGACTCCTTCAACCTTATTATGATGTTGCCCAAGTTTTGGAATCGATCCGAAATCAATAGGTGTAAGAAATTGGACAATTCATGTTCGCACTCTGTTCGTTCCTCACATGGAGTGGTTGGTGTTTTCAATAGTTCTAGCGATTGGAATTCAATCCAAACTCACCAAATGACTCCTTCCACCTTATTATGATGTTTCCCAAGCTTTGGAATCGATCCGAAATCAATAGGTGTAAGAAATTGGACAATTCAAGTTCGCACCCAGTTCGTTCCTTACATGGAGTGGTTGGTGTTTTGCTTAGTTCTAGCTATTGGATTTCACTCCAAACTCACCAAATGACTCCTCCCACCTTATTATGATGTTGCCCAAGTTTTGGAATCGATCCGAAATCAATAGGGGTAAGAAATTGGACAATTCAAGTTCGCACACAGTTCGTTCCTGACATGGAGTGGTTGGTGTTTTCAATAGTTCTAGCGATTGGATTTCACTCCAAACTCACCAAATGACTCCTTCCACCTTATTATAACGTTGCCCAAGTTTTGGAATCGATCCGAAATCAATAGGTGTAAGAAATTGGACAATTTAAGTTCGCACCCAGTTCGTTCCTTAGATGGAGTGGTTGGTGTTTTGCTTAGTTCTAGCGATTGGATTTCACTCCAAACTCACCAAATGACTCCTCCCACCTTATTATGATGTTGCCCAAGTTTTGGAATCGATCCGAAATCAATAGGTGTAAGAAATTGGACAATTCAAGTTCGCACCCTGTTCGTTCCTTAGATGGAGTGGTTGGTGTTTTGCTTTGTTCTAGCAATTGGATTTCACTCAAAACTCACCAAATGACTCCTCCCACCTTATTATGTTGTTGCCCAAGTTTTGGAATCGATCCGAAATCAATAGGGTTAAGAAATTGGACAATTCAAGTTCGCACCCAGTTCGTTCCTTAGATGGAGTGGTTGGTGTTTTGCTTAGTTCTAGCAATTGTATTTCACTCAAAACTCACCAAATGACTCCTTCCACCTTATTATGATGTTGCCCAAGTTTTGGAATCGATCCGAAATCAATAGGTGTAAGAAATTGGACAATTCAAATTCGCACCCAGTTCGTTCCTTAGATGGAGTGGTTGGTGTTTTGCTTAGTTCTAGCAATTGGATTTCACTCAAAACTCACCAAATGACTCCTCCCACCTTATTATGATGTTGCCCAAGTTTTGGAATCGATCCGAAGTCAATAGGGGTAAGAAATTGGACAATTCAAGTTCGCACCCAGTTCGTTCCTTAGATGGAGTGGTTGGTGTTTTGCTTAGTTGTAGCAATTGGATTTCACTCAAAACTCACCGAATGACTCCTCCCACCTTATTCTGATGTTGCCCAAGTTTTGGAATCGATCCGAAATCAATAGGGTTAAGAAATTGGACAATTCAAGTTCGCACACAGTTCGTTCCTTAGATGGAGTGGTTGGTGTTTTGCTTAGTTCTAGCAATTGGATTTCACTCAAAACACACCAAATGACTCCTTCCACCTTATTATGATGTTGCCCAAGTTTTGGAATCGATCCGAAATCAATAGGTGTAAGAAATTGGACAATTCATGTTCGCACTCTGTTCGTTCCTCACATGGAGTGGTTGGTGTTTTCAATAGTTCTAGCGATTGGAATTCAATCCAAACTCACCAAATGACTCCTTCCACCTTATTATGATGTTTCCCAAGCTTTGGAATCGATCCGAAATCAATAGGTGTAAGAAATTGGACAATTCAAGTTCGCACCCAGTTCGTTCCTTACATGGAGTGGTTGGTGTTTTGCTTAGTTCTAGCTATTGGATTTCACTCCAAACTCACCAAATGACTCCTCCCACCTTATTATGATGTTGCCCAAGTTTTGGAATCGATCCGAAATCAATAGGGGTAAGAAATTGGACAATTCAAGTTCGCACACAGTTCGTTCCTGACATGGAGTGGTTGGTGTTTTCAATAGTTCTAGCGATTGGATTTCACTCCAAACTCACCAAATGACTCCTTCCACCTTATTATGATGTTTCCCAACCTTTGGAATCGATCCGAAATCAATAGGTGTAAGAAATTGGACAATTCAAGTTCGCACCCAGTTCGTTCCTTACATGGAGTGGTTGGTGTTTTGCTTAGTTCTAGCTATTGGATTTCACTCCAAACTCACCAAATGACTCCTCCCACCTTATTATGATGTTGCCCAAGTTTTGGAATCGATCGGAAATCAATAGGGGTAAGAAATTGGACAATTCAAGTTCGCACCCAGTTCGTTCCTTACATGGAGTGGTTGGTGTTTTCAATAGTTCTAGCGATTGGATTTCACTCCAAACTCACCAAATGACTCCTTCCACCTTATTATAACGTTGCCCAAGTTTTGGAATCGATCCGAAATCAATAGGTGTAATAAATTGGACAATTCAAGTTCGCACCCAGTTCGTTCCTTAGATGGAGTGGTTGGTGTTTTGCTTAGTTCTAGCGATTGGATTTCCCTCCAAACTCACCAAATGACTCCTCCCACGTTATTATGACATTGCCCCAGTTTTGGAATCGATCCGAAATCAGTAGGTGTAAGAAATTGGACAATTCAAGTTCCCACCCAGTTCGTTCCTTACATGGAGTGGTTCGTGTTTTGCTTAGTTCTAGCGATTGGATTTCACTCCAAACTCACCAAATGACTCCTCCCACGTTATTATGACATTGCCCCAGTTTTGGAATCGATCCGAAATCAGTAGGTGTAAGAAATTGGACAATTCAAGTTCCCACCCAGTTCGTTCCTTACATGGAGTGGTTCGTGTTTTGCTTAGTTCTAGCGATTGGATTTCACTCCAAACTCACCAAATGACTCCTCCCACCTTATTATGACGTTGCCCAAGCTTTGGAATCGATCCGATATCAATAGGTGTAAGAAATTGGACAATTCAAGTTCGCACCCAGTTTGTTCCTTAGATGGAGTGGTTGGTGTTTTGCTTAGTTCAAGCGATTGGATTTCACTCAAACTCACCAAATGACTCCTCCCACCTTAATATGACGTTGCCCAAGTTTTCGAATCGATAAGAAATCAACAGGGTTAAGAAATTGGACAATTCAAGTTCGCACCCAGTTCGTTCCTTACATGGAGTGGTTGGTGTTTTGCTTAGTTCTAGCAACTGGATTTCACTCAAAACTCACCAAATGACTCCTCCCGCCTTATTATGATGTTGCCCAAGTTTTGGAATCGATCCGATATCAATAGGGGTAAGAAATTGGACAATTAAAGTTCGCACCCAGTTCGTTCCTTACATGGAGTGGTTGGTGTTTTCAACAGTTCTAGCGATTGGATTTCTCTCCAAACTCACCAAATGACTCCTTCCACCTTATTCTGATGTTGCCCAAGTTTTGGAATCGATCCGAAATCAATAGGGTTAAGAAATTGGACAATTCAAGTTCGCACACAGTTCGTTCCTTAAATGGAGTGGTTGGTGTTTTGCTTAGTTCTAGCAATTGGATTTCACTCAAAACTCACCAAATGACTCCTCCCACCTTATTATGATGTTGCCCAAGTTTTGGAATCGATCCGAAATCAATAGGTGTAAGAAATTGGACAATTCAAGTTCGCACCCAGTTCGTTCCTTACATGGAGTGGTTGGTGTTTTCAATAGTTCTAATGATTGGATTTCACTCCAAACTCACCAACTGACTCCTTCCACCTTATTATGATGTTGCCCAAGTTTTGGAATCGATCCGAAATCAATTGGGTTAAGAAATTGGACAATTCAAGTTCGCACCCAGTTCGTTCCTTACATGGAGTGGTTGGTGTTTTCAATAGTTCTAGAGATTGGATTTCACTCCAAACTCACCAAATGACTCCTTCCACCTTATTATGATGTTTCCCAAGTTTTGGAATCGATCCGAAATCAATAGGTGTAAGAAATTGGACAATTCAAGTTCGCAGCAAGTTCGTTCCTTACATGGAGTGGTTGGTATTTTCAATAGTTCTAGTGATTGGATTTCACTCCAAACTCACCAAATGACTCCTTCCACCTTATTATGATGTTGCCCAAGTTTTGGAATCGATCCGAAATCAATAGGTGTAAGAAATTGGACAATTCAGGTTCGCACCTTGTTCGTTCCTTGCATGGAGTGGTTGGTGTTTTGCTTAGTTCTAGCGATTGGATTTCACTCCAAACTCACCAAATGACTCCTCCCAC
Organism: Prunus yedoensis; assembly: GCA_005406145.1. Lineage (NCBI taxonomy): Eukaryota > Viridiplantae > Streptophyta > Magnoliopsida > Rosales > Rosaceae > Prunus > Prunus yedoensis. Next base: position 94,361 of record BJCG01002596.1, read on the forward strand.
CTTATTATGACGTTGCCCAAGTTTTGGAATCGTTCCGAAATCAACAGGTGTAAGAAATTGGACAATTCATGTTCGCACACTGTTCGTTCCTCACATGGAGTGGTTGGTGTTTTCAATAGTTCTAGCGATTGGATTTCACTGCAAACTCACCAACTGACTCCTTCCACCTTATTATGATGTTGCCCAAGTTTTGAAATTGATCCGAAATCAATAAGGTTAAGAAATTGGACAATTCAAGTTCGCACCCAGTTCGTTCCTGAGATGGAGTGGTTGGTATTTTCAATAGTTCTAGCGATTGGATTTCACTCCAAACTCACCAAATGACTCCATCCACCTTGTTATGATGTTGCCCAAGTTTTGGAATCGATCCGAAATCAATAGGTGTAAGAAATTGGACAATTCAAGTTCGCACCCAGTTCGTTCCTTAGATGGAGTGGTTGGTGTTTTGCTTAGTTCTAACGATTGGATTTCACTGCAAACTCACCAACTGACTCCTTCCACCTTATTATGATGTTGCCCAAGTTTTGGAATCGATCCGAAATCAATAGGGTTAAGAAATTGGACAATTCAAGTTCGCACCCAGTTCGTTCCTTAGATGGAGTGCTTGGTGTTTTGCTTAGTTCTAGCCATTGGATTTCACTCAAAACTCACCAAATGACTCCTCCCACCTTATTATGATGTTGCCCAAGTTTTGGAATCGATCCGAAATCAATAGGTGTAAGAAATTGGACAATTCAAGTTCGCACCCAGTTCGTTCCTTACATGGAGTGGTTGGTGTTGTCAATAGTTCTAACGATTGGATTTCACTCCAAACTCACCAAATGACTCCTTCCACCTTATTATGATGTTGCCCAAGTTTTGGAATCGATCCGAAATCAATAGGGGTAAGAAATTGGACAATTCAAGTTCGCACCCAGTTCGTTCCTTAGATGGAGTCGTTGGTGTTTTGCTTAGTTCTAGCGATTGGATTTCACTCAAAACTCACCAAATGACTCCTCCCACCTTATTATGATGTTGCCCAAGTTTTGGAATCGATCCGAAATCAATAGGTGTAAGAAATTGGACAATTCAAGTTCGCACCCAGTTCGTTCCTGACATGGAGTGGTTGGTGTTTTGCTTAGTTCTAGCTATTGGATTTCACTCCAAACTCTCCAAATGACTCCTCCCACCTTATTATGATGTTGCCCAAGTTTTGGAATCGATCCGAAATCAATAGGGGTAAGAAATTGGACAATTCAAGTTCGCACCCAGTTCGTTCCTTACATGGAGTGGTTGGTGTTTTCAATAGTTCTAACGATTGGATTTCACTGCAAACTCACCAACTGACTCCTTCCACCTTATTATGATGTTGCCCAAGTTTTGGAATCGATCCGAACTCAATAGGTGTAAGAAATTGGACAATTCAAGTTCGCACCCAGTTCGTTCCTTAGATGGAGTGGTTTGTGTTTTGCTTAGTTCTAGCGATTGGATTTCACTCAAAACTCACCAAATGACTCGTCCCACCTTATTATGATGTTGCCCAACTTTTGGAATCGATCCGAAATCAACAGGTGTAAGAAATTGGACAATTCATATTCGCACACTGTTCGTTCCTCACACGGAGTGGTTGGTGTTTTCAACAGTTCTAGCGATTGGATTTCACTCCAAACTCACCAAATGACTCCTTCCACCTTATTATGATGTTTCCCAAGATTTGGAATCGATCCGAAATCAATAGGTGTAAGAAATTGGACAATTCAAGTTCGCAGCAAGTTCGTTCCTTACATGGAGTGGTTGGTATTTTCAATAGTTCTAGTGATTGGATTTCACTCCAAACTCACCAAATGACTCCTTCCACCTTATTATGATGTTGCCCAAGTTTTGGAATCGATCCGAAATCAATAGGTGTAAGAAATTGGACAATTCAGGTTCGCACCCTGTTCGTTCCTTGCATGGAGTGGTTGGTGTTTTGCTTAGTTCTAGCGATTGGATTTCACTCCAAACTCACCAAATGACTCCTCCCACCTTATTTTGACGTTGCCCAAGTTTTGGAATCGATCCGAAATCAATAGGTGTAAGAAATTGGACAATTCAAGTTCGCACCCAGTTCGTTCCTTAGATGGAGTCGTTGGTGTTTTGCTTAGTTCTAGCGATTGGATTTCACTCAAAACTCACCAAATGACTCCTCCCACCTTATTATGATGTTGCCCAAGTTTTGGAAGCGATCCGAAATCAATAGGTGTAAGAAATTGGACAATTCATGTTCGCACCCTGTTCGTTCCTCACACGGAGTGGTTGGTGTTTTCAACAGTTCTAGCGATTGGATTTCACTCCAAACTCACCAAATGACTCCTTCCACCTTATTATGATGTTTCCCAAGTTTTGGAATCGATCCGAAATCAATACGTGTAAGAAATTGGACAATTCAAGTTCGCACCCAGTTCGTTCCTGACATGGAGTGGTTGGTGTTTTGCTTAGTTCTAGCTATTGGATTTCACTCCAAACTCACCAAATGACTCCTCCCACCTTATTATGATGTTGCCCAAGTTTTGGAATCGATCCGTATTCAATAGGGGTAAGAAATTGGACAATTAATGTTCACACCCTGTTCGTTCCTCGCATGGAGTGGTTGGTGTTTTCAATAGTTCTAGCGATTGGATTTCACTCCAAACTCACCAAATGACTCCTTCCACCTTATTATGATGTTTCCCAAGTTTTGGAATCGATCCGAAATCAATACGTGTAAGAAATTGGACAATTCAAGTTCGCACCCAGTTCGTTCCTGACATGGAGTGGTTGGTGTTTTGCTTAGTTCTAGCTATTGGATTTCAATCCAAACTCACCAAATGACTCCTTCCACCTTATTATGATGTTTCCCAAGTTTTGGAATCGATCCGAAATCAATAGGTGTAAGAAATTGGACAATTCAAGTTCGCACCCAGTTCGTTCCTTAGATGGAGTGGTTGGTGTTTTGCTTAGTTCTAGCGATTGGATTTCATTCAAAACTCACCAAATGACTCCTCCCACCTTATTATGATGTTGCCCAAGTTTTGGAATCGATCCGAAATCAATAGGTGTAAGAAATTGGACAATTCATGTTCGCACCCTGTACGTTCCTCACACGGAGTGGTTGGTGTTTTCAACAGTTCTAGCGATTGGATTTCACTCCAAACTCACCAAATGACTATTTCCACCTTATTATGATGTTTCCCAAGTTTTGGAATCGATCCGAAATCAATAGCTGTAAGAAGTTGGACAATTCAAGTTCGCACCTAGTTCGTTCCTTACATGCAGTGGTTGGTGTTTTGCTTAGTTCTAGCTATTGGATTTCACTCCAAACTCACCAAAAGACTCCTCCCACCTTATTATGATGTTGCCCAAGTTTTGGAATCAATCTGAAATCAATAGGTGTAAAAAATTGGACAATTCAAGTTCGCACCCAGTTCGTTCCTGACATGGAGTGGTTGGTGTTTTGCTCAGTTCTAGCTATTGGATTTCACTCAAAACTCACCAAATGACTCCTCCCACCTTATTATGATGTTGCCCAAGTTTTGGAATCGATCCGAAATCAATAGGTGTAAGAAATTGGACAATTCATGTTCGCACCCTGTTCGTTCCTCACATGGAGTGGTTGGTGTTGTCAATAGTTCTAGCGATTGGATTTCACTCCAAACTCACCAAATGACTCCTTCCACCTTATTATGATGTTTCCCAAGTTTTGGAATCAATCCGAAATCAATAGGGTTAAGAAATTGGACAATTCAAGTTCGCACCCAGTTCATTCCTTAGATGGAGTGGTTGGTGTTTTGCTTAGTTCTAGCAATTGGATTTCACTCAAAACTCACCAAATGACTCCTCCCACCTTATTATGATGTTGCCCAAGTTTTGAAATCGATCCGAAATCAATAGGGGTAAGAAATTGGCCAATTCAAGTTCGAACCCAGTTCGTTCCTTACATGGAGTGGTTGGTGTTTTCAATAGTTCTAGCGATTGGATTTCACTCCAAACTCACCAAATGACTCCTTCCACCTTATTATGATGTTGCCCAAGTTTTGGAATCGGTCCGAAATCAATAGGGTTAAGAAATTGGACAATTCAAGTTCGCACCCAGTTCGTTCCTTAGATGTAGTGTTTGGTGTTTTGCTTAGTTCTAGCAATTGGATTTCACTCAAAACTCACCAAATGACTCCTCCCACCTTATTATGATGTTGCCCAAGTTTTGGAATCGATCCGAAATCAATAGGTGTAAGAAATTGGACAATTCAAGTTCGCACCCAGTTCGTTCCTTACAGGGAGTGGTTGGTATTTTTTCGTAGTTCTAGCTATTGGATTTCACTCCAAACTCACCAAATGACTCCTCCCACCTTATTATGATGTTGCCCAAGTTTTGGAATCGATCCAAAATCAATAGGTGTAAGAAATTGGACAATTCAAGTTCGCACCCAATTCGTTCCTTACATGGAGTGGTTGGTGTTTTCAATAGTTCTAGCGATTGGATTTCACTCCAAACTCACCAAATGACTCCTTCCACCGTATTATGATGTTGCCCAAGTTTTGGAATCGATCCGAAATCAATAGGTGTAAGAAATTGGACAATTCAAGTTTCCACCCAGTTCGTTCCTTACATGGAGTGGTTGGTGTTTTGCTTTGTTCTAGCGATTGGATTTCATTCCAAACTCACCAAATGACTCCTCCCACCTTATTATGATGTTGCCAAAGTTTTGGAATCGATCCGAAATCAATAGGTGTAAGAAATTGGACAATTCAAGTTCGCACCCAGTTCGTTTTTTACATGGAGTGGTTGGTGTTTTGCTTAATTCTAGCGATTGGATTTCATTCCAAACTCACCAAATGACTCCTCCCACCTTATTATGATGTTGCCCAAGTTTTGGAATCGATCCGAAATCAATAGGGGTAAGAAATTGGACAATTCAAGTTTGCACCCAGTTCGTTCCTTACATGGAGTGGTAGGTGTTTTCAATAGATCTAGCGATTGGATTTCACTCCAAACTCACCAAATGACTCCTCCCACCTTATTATGATGTTGCCCAAGTTTTGGAATCGATCCGAAATCAATAGGTGTAAGAAATTGGACAATTCAAGTTCGCACCCAATTCGTTCCTTACATGGAGTGGTTGGTGTTTTCAATAGTTCTAGCGATTGGATTTCACTCCAAACTCACCAAATGACTCCTTCCACCGTATTATGACGTTGCCCAAGTTTTGGAATCGATCCGAAATCAATAGGTGTAAAAAATTGGACAATTCAAGTTTCCACCCAGTTCGTTCCTTACATGGAGTGGTTGGTGTTTTGCTTAGTTCTAGCGATTGGATTTCACTCCAAACTCACCAAATGACTCCTCCCACCTTATTATGATGTTGCCGAAGTTTTGGAATCGATCCGAAATCAATAGGGGTAAGAAATTGGACAATTCAAGTTCGCACCCAGTTCGTTCCATAGATGGAGTGGTTGGCGTTTTGCTTAGTTCTTGCAATTGGATTTCACTCAAAACTCACCAAATGACTCGTCCCACCTAATTATCATGTTGCCCAAGTTTTGGAATCGATCTGAAATCAATAGGTGTAAGAAATTGGACAATTCATATTCGCACCCTGTTCATTCCTCACATGGAGTGGTTGGTGTTTTCAATAGTTCTAGCGATTGGATTTCACTCCAAACTCACCAAATGACTCCTTCCACCTTATTATGATGTTTCCCAAGTTTTGGAATCGATCCGAAATCAATAGGGGTTAGAAAATGGACAATTCAAGTTCGCACCCAGTTCGTTCCTTACATGGAGTGGTTGGTGTTTTCAATAGTTCTAGCGATTGGATTTCACTCCAAACTCACCAAATGACTCCTTCCACCTTATTATGATGTTGAACAAGTTTTCGAATCGATCTGAAATCAATAGGTGCATGAAATTGGACAATTCAAGTTCGCACCCAGTTCGTTCCTTACATGGAGTGGTTGGTGTTTTGCTTAGTTCTAGCGATTGGATTTCACTCAAAACTCACCAAATGACTCCTCCCACCTTATTATGATGTTGCCCAAGTTTTGGAATCGATCCGAAATCAATAGGTGTAAGAAATTGGACAATTCAAGTTCGCACCCAGTTCGTTCCTTAGATGGAGTGGTTGGTCTTTTGCTTAGTTCTAGCGATTGGATTTCACTCAAAACTCACCAAATGACTCCTCCCACCATATTATGATGTTGCCCAAGTTTTGGAATCGTTCCGAAATCAATAGGTGTAAGAAATTGGACAATTCATATTCGCACCCTGTTCGTTCCTTACATGGAGTGGTTGGTGTTTTCAACAGTTCTAGCGACTGGATTTCACTCCAAACTCACCAAATGACTCCTTCCACCTTATTATGATGTTGCCCAAGTTTTGGATTCAATCCGAAATCCATAGGTGTAAGAAATTGGACAATTCAAGTTCGCACCCAGTTCGTTCCTTACGTGGAGTGGTTGGTGTTTTCCATAGTTCTAGCTATTGGCCTTCACTCAAAACTAACCAAATGACTCCTCCCACCTTTTTATGATGTTGTCCAAGTTTTGGAATCGATCCGAAATCAATAGGTGTAAGAAATTGGACAATTCAAGTTCGCACCCAATTCGTTCCTTATATGGAGTGGTTGGTGTTTTGCTTAGTTCTAGCTATTGGATTTCACTCCAAACTCACCAAAAGACTCCTCCCACCTTATTATGATGTTGCCCAAGTTTTGGAATGGATCCGAAATCAATAGGGGTAAGAAATTGGACAATTCAAGTTCGCACACAGTTCGTTCCTTACATGGAGTGGTTGGTGTTTTCAATAGTTCTAGAGATTGGATTTCACTCCAAAGTTACCAAATGACTCCTTCCACCTTATTATGATGTTGCCCTTGTTTTGGAATCGATCCGAAATCAATAGGGGTAAGAAATTGGACAATTCAAGTTCGCACCCAGTTCGTTCCTTAGATGTAGTGTTTGGTGTTTTGCTTAGTTCTAGCAATTGGATTTCACTCAAAACTCACCAAATGACTCCTCCCACCTTATTATGATGTTGCCCAAGTTTTGGAATCGATCCGAAATCAATAGGTGTAAGAAATTGGATAATTCATATTCGCACCCTGTTCGTTCCTTACATGGAGTGGTTGGTGTTTTCAATAGTTCTAGCGATTGGATTTCACTCCAAACTCACCAAATGACTCCTTCCACCTTATTATGATGTTGCCCAAGTTTTGGAATCAATCCGAAATCAATAGGTGTAAGAAATTGGACAATTCAAGTTCGCACCCAGTTCGTTCCTTACGTGGAGTGGTTGGTGTTTTCCATAGTTCTAGCTATTGGCTTTCACTCAAAACTAACCAAATGACTCCTCCCACCTTATTATGATGTTGCCCAAGTTTTGGAATCGATCCGAAATCAATAGGTGTAAGAAATTGGACAATTCAAGTTCGCACCCAGTTCGTTCCTTACATGGAGTGGTTGGTGTTTTGCTTAGTTCTAGCTATTGGATTTCACTCTAAACTCACCAAAAGACTCCTCCCACCTTATTATGATGTTGCCCAAGTTTTGGAATCGATCCGAAATCAATAGGGGTAAGAAATTGGACAATTCAAGCTCTCACCCGGTTCGTTCCTTACATGGAGTGGTTGGTGTTTTCAATAGTTCTAGCGATTGGATTTCACTCCAAACTCACCAAATGACTCCTTCCACCTTATTATGATGTTGCCCAAGTTTTGGAATCGATCCGAAATCAATAGGTGTAAGAAATTGGACAATTCAAGTTCGCACCCAGTTCGTTCCTTAGATGTAGTGGTTGGTCTTTTGCTTAGTTATAGCGATTGGATTTCACTCAAAACTCACCAAATGACTCCTCCCACCTTATTATGATGTTGCCCAAGTTTTGGAATCGATCCGAAATCAATAGGTGTAAGAAATTGGACAATTCAAGTTCGCACCCAGTTCGTTCCTTACATGGGGTGGTTGGTGTTTTGCTTAGTTCTAGCTATTGGATTTCACTCCAAACTCACCAAAAGACTTCTCCCACCTTATGATGATGTTGCCCAAGTTTTGGAATGGATCCGAAATCAATAGGGGTAAGAAATTGGACAATTCAAGTTCGCACCCAGTTCGTTCCTTAAATGGAGTGGTTGGTCTTTTGCTTAGTTATAGCGGTTGGATTTCACTCAAAACTCACCAAAAGAATCCTCCCACCTTATGATGATGTTGCCCAAGTTTTGGAATGGATACGAAATCAATAGGGGTAAGAAATTGCACAATTCAAGTTCGCACCCAGTTCGTTCCTTAGATGGAGTGGTTGGTCTTTTGCTTAGTTATAGCGGTTGGATTTCACTCAAAACTCACCAAATGACTCCTCCCACCTTATTATGATGTTGCCCAAGTTTTGGAATCTATCCGAAATCAATAGGTGTAAGAAATTGGACAATTCATGTTCGCACCCTGTTCGTTCCTTACATGGAGTGGTTGGTGTTTTCAACAGTTCTAGCGACTGGATTTCACTCCAAACTCACCAAATGAGTCCTTCCACCTTATTATGATGTTGCCCAAGTTTTGGATTCAATCCGAAATCAATAGGTGTAAGAAATTGGACAATTCAAGTTCGCACCCACTTCGTTCCTTACATGGAGTGGTTGGTGTTTTGCTTAGTTCTAGCTATTGGATTTCACTCCAAACTCACCAAATGACTCCTCCCACCTTATTATGATGTTGCCCAAGTTTTGGAATCGATCCGAAATCAATAGGTGTAAGAAATTGGACAATTCATGTTCGCACCCTGTTCGTTCCTTACATGGAGTGGTTGGTGTTTTCAACAGTTCTAGGGATTGGATTTCACTCAAAACTCACCAAATGACTCCCCCACCTTATTATGATGTTGCCCAAGTTTTGGAATCGATCCGAAATCAATAGGTGTAAGAAATTGGACAATTCAAGTTCGCACCCACTTCGTTCCTTACATGGAGTGGTTGGTGTTTTGCTTAGTTCTAGCTATTGGATTTCACTCCAAACTCACCAAATGACTCCTCCCACCTTATTATGATGTTGCCCAAGTTTTGGAATCGATCCGAAATCAATAGGTGTAAGAAATTGGACAATTCATGTTCGCACCCTGTTCGTTCCTTACATGGAGTGGTTGGTGTTTTCAACAGTTCTAGGGATTGGATTTCACTCAAAACTCACCAAATGACTCCCCCACCTTATTATGATGTTGCCCAAGTTTTGGAATCGATCCGAAATCAATAGGTGTAAGAAATTGGACAATTCAAGTTCGCACCCAGTTCGTTCCTTACGTGGAGTGGTTGGTGTTTTCCATAGTTCTAGCTGTTGGCTTTCACTCAAAACTTACCAAATGACTCCTCCCACCTTATTATGATGTTGCCCAAGTTTTGGAATCGATCCGAAATCAATAGCTGTAAGAAATTGGACAATTCAAGTTCGCACCCAGTTCGTTCGTTTCGTGGAGTGGTTGGTGTTTTCCATAGTTCTAGCTATTGGCTTTCACTCAAAACTAACCAAATAACTCCTCCCACCTTATTATGATGTTGCCCAAGTTTTGGAATCGATCCGAAATCAATAGGTGTAAGAAATTGGACAATTCAAGTTCGCACCCAATTCGTTCCTTAGATGTAGTGGTTGGTCTTTTGCTTAGTTATAGCGATTGGATTTCACTCAAAACTCACCAAATGACTCCTCCCACCTTATTATGATGTTGCCCAAGTTTTGGAATCGATCCGAAATCAATAGGTGTAAGAAATTGGACAATTCAAGTTCGCACCCAGTTCGTTCCTTACATGGAGTGGTTGGTGTTTTGCTTAGTTCTAGCTATTGGATTTCACTCCAAACTCACCAAAAGACTCCTCCCACCTTATGATGATGTTGCCCAAGTTTTGGAATGGATCCGAAATCAATAGGGGTAAGAAATTGCACAATTCAAGTTCGCACCCAGTTCGTTCCTTAGATGGAGTGGTTGGTCTTTTGCTTAGTTATAGCGGTTGGATTTCACTCAAAACTCACCAAATGACTCCTCCCACCTTATTATGATGTTGCCCAAGTTTTGGAATCGATCCGAAATCAATAGGTGTAAGAAATTGGACAATTCATGTTCGCACCCTGTTCGTTCCTTACATGGAGTGGTTGGTGTTTTCAACAGTTCTAGCGACTGGATTTCACTCCAAACTCACCAAATGAGTCCTTCCACCTTATTATGATGTTTCCCAAGTTTTGGATTCAATCCGAAATCAATAGGTGTAAGAAATTGGACAATTCAAGTTCGCACCCACTTCGTTCCTTACATGGAGTGGTTGGTGTTTTGCTTAGTTCTAGCGATTGGATTTCACTCCAAACTCACCAAATGACTCCTCCCACCTTATTATGATGTTGCCCAAGTTTTGGACTCGATCCGAAATCAATAGGTGTAAGAAATTGGACAATTCAAGTTCGCACCCACTTCGTTCCTTACATGGAGTGGTTGGTGTTTTGCTTAGTTCTAGCTATTGGATTTCACTCCAAACTCACCAAATGACTCCTCCCACCTTATTATGATGTTGCCCAAGTTTTGGAATCGATCCGAAATCAATAGGTGTAAGAAATTGGACAATTCATGTTCGCACCCTGTTCGTTCCTTACATGGAGTGGTTGGTGTTTTCAACAGTTCTAGGGATTGGATTTCACTCAAAACTCACCAAATGACTCCCCCACCTTATTATGATGTTGCCCAAGTTTTGGAATCGATCCGAAATCAATAGGTGTAAGAAATTGGACAATTCAAGTTCGCACCCAGTTCGTTCCTTACGTGGAGTGGTTGGTGTTTTCCATAGTTCTAGCTATTGGCTTTCACTCAAAACTAACCAAATGACTCCTCCCACCTTATTATGATGTTGCCCAAGTTTTGGAATCGATCCGAAATCAATAGCTGTAAGAAATTGGACAATTCAAGTTCGCACCCAGTTCGTTCCTTACGTGGAGTGGTTGGTGTTTTCCATAGTTCTAGCTATTGGCTTTCACTCAAAACTAACCAAATGACTCCTCCCACCATATTATGATGTTGCCCAAGTTTTGGAATCGATCCGAAATCAATAGGTGTAAGAAATTGGACAATTCAAGTTCGCACCCAGTTCGTTCGTTTCGTGGAGTGGTTGGTGTTTTCCATAGTTCTAGCTATTGGCTTTCACTCAAAACTAACCAAATAACTCCTCCCACCTTATTATGATGTTGCCCAAGTTTTGGAATCGATCCGAAATCAATAGGTGTAAGAAATTGGACAATTCAAGTTCGCACCCAATTCGTTCCTTAGATGTAGTGGTTGGTCTTTTGCTTAGTTATAGCGATTGGATTTCACTCAAAACTCACCAAATGACTCCTCCCACCTTATTATGATGTTGCCCAAGTTTTGGAATCGATCCGAAATCAATAGGTGTAAGAAATTGGACAATTCAAGTTCGCACCCAGTTCGTTCCTTACATGGAGTGGTTGGTGTTTTGCTTAGTTCTAGCTATTGGATTTCACTCCAAACTCACCAAAAGACTCCTCCCACCTTATGATGATGTTGCCCAAGTTTTGGAATGGATCCGAAATCAATAGGGGTAAGAAATTGCACAATTCAAGTTCGCACCCAGTTCGTTCCTTAGATGGAGTGGTTGGTCTTTTGCTTAGTTATAGCGGTTGGATTTCACTCAAAACTCACCAAATGACTCCTCCCACCTTATTATGATGTTGCCCAAGTTTTGGAATCGATCCGAAATCAATAGGTGTAAGAAATTGGACAATTCATGTTCGCACCCTGTTCGTTCCTTACATGGAGTGGTTGGTGTTTTCAACAGTTCTAGCGACTGGATTTCACTCCAAACTCACCAAATGAGTCCTTCCACCTTATTATGATGTTTCCCAAGTTTTGGATTCAATCCGAAATCAATAGGTGTAAGAAATTGGACAATTCAAGTTCGCACCCACTTCGTTCCTTACATGGAGTGGTTGGTGTTTTGCTTAGTTCTAGCGATTGGATTTCACTCCAAACTCACCAAATGACTCCTCCCACCTTATTATGATGTTGCCCAAGTTTTGGACTCGATCCGAAATCAATAGGTGTAAGAAATTGGACAATTGAAGTTCCCACCCAGTTCGTTCCTTACATGGAGTGGTTAGTGTTTTGCTTAGTTCTAGCGATTGGATTTCACTCCAAACTCACCAAATGACTCCTCACACCTTATTATGATGTTGCCCAAGTTTTGGAATCGATCCTAAATCAATAGGTGTAAGAAATTGAACAATTCAAGTTCGCACCCTGTTCATTCCTTACATGGAGTGGTTGGTGTTTTGCATAGTTCTAGCTATTGGATTTCACTTCAAACTAACCAAATGACTCCTCCCACCTTATTATGATGTCGCCCAAGTTTTGGAATCGATCCGAAATCAGTAGGAGTAAGAAATTGGACAATTCAAGTTCGCACCCAGTTCGTTCCTTACATGGAGTGGTTGGTGTTTTCAATAGTTCTAGCGATTGGATTTCACTCCAAACTCACCAAATGACTCCTTCCACCTTCTTATGAGGTTGCCCAAGTTTTGGAATCGATACGAAATCAATAGGTCTAAGAAATTGGACAATTCAAGTTCGCACCTAGTTCGTTCCTTACATGGAGTGGTTGGTGTTTTGCTTAGTTCTAGCAATTGGATTTCACTCCAAACTCACCAAATGACTCCTCCCACCTTATTATGATGTTGCCCATGTTTTGGACTCGATCCGAAATCAATAGGTGTAAGAAATTGGACAATTGAAGTTCCCACCCAGTTCGTTCCTTACATGGAGTGGTTAGTGTTTTGCTTAGTTCTAGCGATTGGATTTCACTCCAAACTCACCAAATGACTCCTCCCACCTTATTATGATGTTGCACAAGTTTTGGAATCGATCCGAAATCAATAGGGGGAAGAAATTGGACAATTCAAGTTCGCACCCAGTTCGTTCCTCACATGGAGTGGTTGGAGTTTTCAATAGTTCTAGCGATTGGATTTCACTCCAAACTCACCAAATGACTCCTCCCACCTTATTATGATGTTGCCCCAGTTTTGGAATCGATCCGAAATCAATAGGTGTAAGAAATTGGACAATTCATGTTCGCACCCTGTTCGTTCCTTACATGGAGTGGTTGGTGTTTTCAACAGTTCTAGGGATTGGATTTCACTCAAAACTCACCAAATGACTCCCCCACCTTATTATGATGTTGCCCAAGTTTTGGAATCGATCCGAAATCAATAGGTGTAAGAAATTGGACAATTCAAGTTCGCACCCAGTTCGTTCCTTACGTGGAGTGGTTGGTGTTTTCCATAGTTCTAGCTATTGGCTTTCACTCAAAACTAACCAAATGACTCCTCCCACCTTATTATGATGTTGCCCAAGTTTTTGAATCGATCCGAAATCAATAGGTGTAAGAAATTGGACAATTCAAGTTCGCACCCAGTTCGTTCCTTACATGGAGTGGTTGGTGTTTTCCATAGTTCTAGCCATTGGCTTTCACTCAAAACTAACCAAATAACTCCTCCCACCTTATTATGATGTTGCCCAAGTTTTGGAATCGATCCGAAATCAATAGGTGTAAGAAATTGGACAATTCAAGTTCGCACCCAGTTCGTTCCTTAGATGTAGTGGTTGGTCTTTTGCTTAGTTATAGCGATTGGATTTCACTCAAAACTCACCAAATGACTCCTCCCACCTTATTATGATGTTGCCCAAGTTTTGGAATCGATCCGAAATCAATAGGTGTAAGAAATTGGACAATTCAAGTTCGCACCCAGTTCGTTCCTTACATTGAGTGGTTGGTGTTTTCAATAGTTCTAGCGATTGGATTTCACTCCAAACTCACCAAATGACTCCTTCCACCTTATTATAATGTTGCCCTTGTTTTGGAATCGATCTGAAATCAATAGGGGTAAGAAATTGGACAATTCAAGTTCGCACCCAGTTCGTTCCTTACATGGAGTGTTTGGTGTTTTGCTTAGTTCTAGCGATTGGATTTCACTCAAAACTCACCAAAAGACTCCTCCCACCTTATTATGATGTTGCCCAAGTTTTGGAATGGATCCGAAATCAATAGGGGTAAGAAATTGGACAATTCAAGTTCGCACCCAGTTCATTCCTTACATGGAGTGGTTGGTGTTTTCAATAGTTCTAGCGTTGGATTTCACTCCAAACTTACCAAATGACTCCTTCCACCTTATTATGATGTTGCCCTTGTTTTGGAATCGATCCGAAATCAATAGGGGTAAGAAATTGAACAATTCAAGTTCGCACCCAGTTCGTTCCTTAGATGTAGTGTTTGGTGTTTTGCTTAGTTCTCGCAATTGGATTTCACTCAAAACTCACCAAATGACTCCTCCCACCTTATTATGATGTTGCCAAAGTTTTGGAATCGATCCGAAATCAACGGGGGGTAAAAAATTGGACAATTCAAGTACGCACCCAGTTCGTTCCTTACATGGAGTGGTTGGTGTTTTGCTTAGTTCTAGCGATAGGATTTCATTCCAAACTCACCAAATGACACCTCCCACCTTATTATGATGTTCCCCAAGTTTTGGAATCCATACGAAATCAATAAGGGTAAGAAATTGGACAATTCAAGTTCGCACCCAGTTCGTTCCTTACATGGAGTGGTTGGTGTTTTCAATAGTTCTAGGGATTGTATTTCACTCCAAACTCTCCAAATGACTCGTTCCACCTTATTCTGATGTTGTCTAAGTTTTGGAATCGATCCGAAATCAATAGGTGTAAGAAATTGGACAATTCAAGTTCGCACCCAGTTCGTTCCTTACATGGAGTGGTTGGTGTTTTGCTTAGTTCTAGCAATTGGATTTCACTCAAAACTCACCAAATGACTCCTCCCACCTTATTATCATGTTGCCCAAGTTTTGGAATCGATCCGAAATCAATAGGTGTAAGAAATTGGACAATTCAAGTTCGCACCCAGTTCGTTCCTTACATGGAGTGGTTGGTGTTTTGCTTAGTTCTAGCAATTGTATTTCACTCAAAACTCACCAAATGACTCCTCCCACCTTATTATCATGTTGCCCAAGTTTTGGAATCGATCCGAAATCAATAGGTGTAATAAATTGGACAATTCATGTTCGCACCCTGTTCGTTCCTCGCATGGTGTGGTTGGTGTTTTCAATTGTTCTAGCGATTGGATTTCACTCCAAACTCACCAAATGACTCCTTCCACCTTATTATGATGTTGCCCAAGTTTTGGAATCGATACAAAATCAATAGGTGTAAGAAATTGGACAATTCAAGTTCGCACCCAGTTCGTTCCTTACATGGAGTGGTTGGTGTTTTCAATAGTTCTAGCAATTGGATTTCACTCCAAACTCACCAAATGACTCCTTCCACCTTTTTATGATGTTGCCCAAGTTTTGGAATCGATCCGAAATCAATAGGTGTAAGAAATTGGACAATTCAAGTTCGCACCCAGTTTGTTCCATACATGGAGTGGTTGGTGTTTTGCTTAGTTCTAGCGCTTGGATTTCACTCCAAACTCACCAAATGACTCCTCCCACCTTATTATGATGTTGCCCAAGTTTTGGAATCGATCCGAAATCAATAGGGGTAAGAAATTGGACAATTCAAGTTCGCACCCAGTTCGTTCCTTAGATGGAGTGGTTGGTGTTTTGCTTAGTTCTAGCAATTGGATTTCACTCAAACTCACCAAATGACTCCTCCCACCTTATTATCATGTTGCCCAAGTTTTGGAATCGATCCGAAATCAATAGGGGAAGAAATTGGACAATTCAACTTCGCACCCAGTTCGTTCCTCACATGGAGTGGTTGGTGTTTTCAATAGTTCTAGCGATTGGATATCACTCCAAACTCACCAAATGACTCCTTCCACCATATTATGATGTTGCCCAAGTTTTGGAATCGATACGAAATCAATAGGTGTAAGAAATTGGACAATTCATGTTTGCACCCAGTTCGTTCCTCACATGGAGTGGTTGGTGTTTTCAATAGTTCTAGCGATTGGATTTCACTCCAAACTCACCAAATGACTCCTTCCACCTTATTATGTTGTTTCCCAAGTTTTGGAATCGATCCGAAATCAATAGGTGTAAGAAATTGGACAATTCAAGTTCGCACCCAGTTCGTTCCTTACATGGAGTGGTTGGTGTTTTGCTTAGTTCTAGCTATTGGATTTCACTCAAAACTCACCAAATGACTCCTCCACCTTATTATGATGTTGCCCAAGTTTTGGAATCGATCCGAAATCAATAGGTGTAAGATATTGGACAATTCAAGTTCGCACCCAGTTCGTTCCTTACGTTGAGTGGTTGGTGTTTTCCATAGTTCTAGCAATTGGCTTTCACTCAAAACTAACCAAATGACTCCTCCCACCTTATTATGTTGTTGCCCAAGTTTTGGAATCGATCCGAAATCAACGGGGTAAAAAATTGGACAATTCAAGTACGCACCCAGTTCGTTCCTTACATGGAGTGGTTGGTGTTTTGCTTAGTTCTAGCGATAGGATTTCATTCCAAACTCACCAAATGACACCTCCCACCTTATTATGATGTTGCCCAAGTTTTGGAATCGATACGAAATCAATAAGGGTAAGAAATTGGACAATTCAAGTTCGCACCCAGTTCGTTCCTTACATGGAGTGGTTGGTGTTTTCAATAGTTCTAGGGATTGTATTTCACTCCAAACTCTCCAAATGACTCGTTCCACCTTATTGTGATGTTGTCTAAGTTTTGGAATCGATCCGAAATCAATAGGTGTAAGAAATTGGACAATTCAAGTTCGCACCCAGTTCGTTCCTTACATGGAGTGGTTGGTGTTTTTGCTTAGTTCTAGCAATTGGATTTCACTCAAAACTCACCAAATGACTCCTCCCACCTTATTATCATGTTGCCCAAGTTTTTGGAATCGATCCGAAATCAATAGGTGTAAGAAATTGGACAATTCAAGTTCGCACCCAGTTCGTTCCTTACATGGAGTGGTTGGTGTTTTGCTTAGTTCTAGCAATTGTATTTCACTCAAAACTCACCAAATGACTCCTCCCACCTATTATCATGTTGCCCAAGTTTTGGAATCGATCCGAAATCAATAGGTGTAATAAATTGGACAATTCATGTTCGCACCCTGTTCGTTCCTCGCATGGTGTGGTTGGTGTTTTCAATTGTTCTAGCGATTGGATTTCACTCCAAACTCACCAAATGACTCCTTCCACCTTATTATGATGTTGCCCAAGTTTTGGAATCGATACAAAATCAATAGGTGTAAGAAATTGGACAATTCAAGTTCGCACCCAGTTCGTTCCTTACATGGAGTGGTTGGTGTTTTCAATAGTTCTAGCAATTGGATTTCACTCCAAACTCACCAAATGACTCCTTCCACCTTTTTATGATGTTGCCCAAGTTTTGGAATCGATCCGAAATCAATAGGTGTAAGAAATTGGACAATTCAAGTTCGCACCCAGTTTGTTCCATACATGGAGTGGTGGTGTTTTGCTTAGTTCTAGCGCTTGGATTTCACTCCAAACTCACCAAATGACTCCTCCCACCTTATTATGATGTTGCCCAAGTTTTGGAATCGATACGAAATCAATAGGGGTAAGAAATTGGACAATTCAAGTTCGCACCCAGTTCGTTCCTTAGATGGAGTGGTTGGTGTTTTGCTTAGTTCTAGCAATTGGATTTCACTCAAACTCACCAAATGACTCCTCCCACCTTATTATCATGTTGCCCAAGTTTTGGAATCGATCCGAAATCAATAGGGGAAGAAATTGGACAATTCAAGTTCGCACCCAGTTCGTTCCTCACATGGAGTGGTTGGTGTTTCATAGTTCTAGCGATTGGATATCACTCCAAACTCACCAAATGACTCCTTCCACCATATTATGATGTGCCAAGTTTTGGAATCGATACGAAATCAATAGGTGTAAGAAATTGGACAATTCATGTTTGCACCCAGTTCGTTCCTCACATGGAGTTGGTTGGTGTTTTCAATAGTTCTAGCGATTGGATTTCACTCCAAACTCACCAAATGACTCCTTCCACCTTATTATGTTGTTTCCCAAGTTTTGGAATCGATCCGAAATCAATAGGTGTAAGAAATGGACAATTGAAGTTCCCACCCAGTTCGTTCCTTACATGGAGTGGTTGGTGTTTTGCTTAGTTCTAGCTATTGGATTTCACTTCAAACTAACCAAATCACTCCTCCCACTTATTATGATGTTGCCCAAGTTTTGGAATCGATCCGAAATCAGTAGGAGTAAGAAATTGGACAATTCAATTTCGCACCCAGTTCGTTCCCTTACATGAGTGGTTGGTGTTTTCAATAGTTCTAGCGATTGGATTTCACTCCAAACTCACCAAATGACTCCTTCCACCTTTTTATGATGTTTCCCAAGTTTTGGAATCGATCCGAAATCAATAGGTGTAAGAATTGGACAATTCAAGTTCGCACCCAGTTCGTTCCTTACATGGAGTGGTTGGTGTGTTTGCTTAGTTCTAGCGATTGGATTTCACTCCAAACTCACCAAATGACTCCTCCCACCTTATTATGATGTTGCCCAAGTTTTGGAACTCGATCCGAAATCAATAGCTGTAAGAAATTGGACAATTGAAGTTCCCACCCAGTTCGTTCCTTACATGGAGTGGTTGGTGTTTTGCATAGTTCTAGCGATTGGATTTCACTCCAAACTCACCAAATGACTCCTCCCACCTTATTATGATGTTGCCCAAGTTTTGGAATCGATCCGAATCAATAGGGGGAAGAAAATTGGACAATTCAAGTTCGCACCAGTTCGTTCCTCACATGGAGTGGTTGGTGTTTTCAATAGTTCTAGCGATTGGATTTCACTCCAAACTCACCAAATGACTCCTTCCACCTTATTATGATGTTGCCCAAGTTTTGGAATCGATACGAAATCAATAGGTGTAAGAAATTGGACAATTCAAGTTCGCACCCAGTTCTTTCCTTACATGGAGTGGTTGGTGTTTTGCTTAGTTCTAGCGATTGGATTTCACTCCAAACTCACCAAATGACTCCTCCCACCTTATTATGATGTTGCCCAAGTTTTGGAATCGGTCCGAAATCAATAGGGGTAAGAAATTGGACAATTCAAGTTCGCACCCAGTTAGTTCCTTACATGGAGTGGTTGGTGTTTTGCTTAGTTCTAGCTATTGGATTTCACTCCAAACTAACCAAATGACTCCTCCCACCTTATTATGATGTTGCCCAAGTTTTAGAATCGATCCGAAATCAATAGGTGTAAGAAATTGGACAATTCATGTTTGCAACCCTGTTCGTTCCTCACATGGAGTGGTTGGTGTTTTCAATAGTTCTAGCGATTGGATTTCACTCCAAACTCACCAAATGACTCCTTCCACCTTTTTGTGATGTTTCCCAAGTTTTGGAATCGATCCGAAATCAATAGGTCTAAGAAATTGGACAATTCAAGTTCGCACCCAGTTCGTTCCTTACATGGAGTGATTGGTGTTTTGCTTAGTTCTAGCGATTGGATTTCACTCCAAACTCACCAAATGACTCCTCCCACCTTATTATGATGTTGCCCAAGTTTGGAATCGATTCGAAATCAATAGGTGTAAGAAATGGACAATTCAAGTTCGCACCCAGTTCGTTCCTTACATGGAGTGGTTGGTGTTTTCAATAGTTCTAGCGATTGGATTTCACCCCAAACTCACCAAATGACTCCTTCCACCTTATTATGATGTTGCCCAAGTTTTGGAATCGATACGAAATCAATAGGTCTAAGAAATTGGACAATTCAAGTTCGCACCCAGTTCGTTCCTTACATGGAGTGGTTGGTGTTTCAATAGTTCTAGCGATTGGATTTCACTCCAAACTAACCAAATGACTCCTCCCACCTTATTATGATGTTGCCCAAGTTTTGGACTCGATCCGAAAATCAATAGGTGTAAGAAATTGGACAATTGAAGTTCCCACCCAGTTAGTTCCTTACATGGAGTGGTTGGTGTTTGCTTAGTTCTAGCTATAGGATTTCACTCCAAACTCACCAAATGACTCCTCCCACCTTATTATGATGTTGCCCAAGTTTGGAATCGATCCGAAATCAATAGGGGGAAGAATTTGGACAATTCAAGTTCTCACCCAGTTCGTTCCTCACATGGAGTGGTTGGTGTTTTCAATAGTTCTAGCGATTGGATTTCAATCAAATTCAACCAAATGACTCCTTCCACCTTATTATGATGTTGCCCAAGTTTTGGAATCGATACGAAATCAATAGGTGTAAGAAATTGGACAATTCATGTTTGCACCCAGTTCGTTCCTCACATGGAGTGGTTGGTGTTTTCAATAGTTCTAGCGATTGGATTTCACTCCAAACTCACCAAATGACTCCTTCCACCTTATTATGTTGTTTCCCAAGTTTTGGAATCGATCCGAAATCAATAGGTGTAAGAAATTGGACAATTCAAGTTCGCACCCAGTTCGTTCCTTACATGGAGTGATTGGTGTTTGCTTAGTTCTAGCGATTGGATTTCACTCCAAACTCACCAAATGACTCCTCCCACCTTATTATGATGTTGCCCCAAGTTTTGGAATCGATACGAAATCAATAGGTCTAAGAAATTGGACAATTAAAGTTCGCACCCAGTTCGTTCCTTACATGGAGTGGTTGGTGTTTTGCCTAGTTCTAGCGATTGGATTTCACTCAAACTCACCAAATGACTACTCCCACCTTATTATGATGTTGCCCAAGTTTTGGAATCGATTCGAAATCAATAGGTGTAAGAAATTGGACAATTCAAGTTCGCACCCAGTTCGTTCCTTACATGGAGTGGTTGGTGTTTTCAATAGTTCTAGTCGATTGGATTTCACCCCAAACTCACCAAATGACTCCTTCCACTTATTATGATGTTGCCCAAGTTTTGGATCGATACGAAATCAATAGGTCTAAGAAATTGGACAATTCAAGTTCGCACCCAGTTCGTTCCTTACATGGAGTGGTTGGTGTTTTCAATAGTTCTAGCGATTGGATTTCACTCCAAAACTAACCAAATGACTCCTCCCACCTTATTATGATGTGCCCAAGTTTTGGACTCGATCCGAATCAATAGGTGTAAGAATTGGACAATTGAAGTTCCACCCAGTTAGTTTCCTTACATGGAGTGGTTGGTGTTTTGCTTAGTTCTAGCTATAGGATTCACTCCAAACTCACCAAATGACTCCTCCCACCTTATTATGATGTTGCCCAAGTTTTGGAATCGATCCGAAATCAATAGGGGGAAGAATTTGGACAATTCAAGTTCTCACCCAGTTCGTTCCTCACATGGAGTGGTTGGTGTTTTCAATAGTTCTAGCGATTGGATTTCAATCCAAATTCACCAAATGACTCCTTCCACCTTATTATGATGTTGCCCAAGTTTTGGAATCGATACGAAATCAATAGGTGTAAGAAATTGGACAATTCATGTTTGCACCCAGTTCGTTCCTCACATGGAGTGGTTGGTGTTTTCAATAGTTCTAGCGATTGGATTTCACTCCAAACTCACCAAATGACTCCTTCCCACCTTATTATGTTGTTTCCCAAGTTTTGGAATCGATTCCGAAATCAATAGGTGTAAGAAATTGGACAATTCAAGTTCGCACCCAGTTCGTTCCTTACATGGAGTGGTTGGTGTTTTGCTTAGTTCTAGCTATTGGATTTCACTCAAAACTCACCAAATGACTCCTCCCACTTATTATGATGTTGCCCAAGTTTTGGAATCGATCCGAAATCAATAGGTGTAAGATATTGGACAATTCAAGTTCGCACCCAGTTCGTTCCTTACGTGAGTGGTTGGTGTTTTCCATAGTTCTAGAATTGGCTTTCACTCAAAACTAACCAAATGACTCCTCCACCTTATTATGTTGTTGCCAAGTTTGGAATCGATCCGAAATCAACGGGGGTAAAAAATTGGACAATTCAAGTACGCACCCAGTTCGTTCCTTACATGGAGTGGTTGGTGTTTGCTTAGTTCTAGCGATAGGATTTCATTCCAAAACTCACCAAATGACACCTCCCACCTTATTATGATGTTGCCCAAGTTTTGGAATCGATACGAAAAATAAGGGTAAGAAATTGGACAATTCAAGTTCGCACCCAGTTCGTTTTACATGGAGTGGTTGGTGTGTTTTCAATAGTTCTAGGGATTGTATTTCACTCCAAACTCTCAAATGACTCGTTCCACTTTTGATGTTGTCTAATTTGGAATCGATCCGAAATCATAGGTTAAGAAATTGGACAATCAAGTTCGCACCCAGTTGTTCTTACATGGAGTGGTTGGTGTTTTGCTTAGTTCTAGAAATTGGATTTCACTCAAAAACACCAAATGACTCCATCCCACCTTATTATCATGTTGCCCAAGTTTTGGAATCGATCCGAAATCAATAGGTGTAAGAAATTGGACAATTCAAGTCGCACCCAGTTCGTTCCTTACATGGAGTGGTTGGTGTTTTGCCGTAGTTCTAGCAATTGTATTTCACTCAAAACTCACCAAATGATCTCCCACCTTATTATCAGTTGCCCAAGTTTTGGAATCGATCGAAATCAATAGGTGTAATAAATTGGACAATTCATTTCGCCACCCTGTTCGTTCCTCGCATGGTGTGGTTGGTGTTTTCAATTGTTCTAGCGATTGGATTTCACCCAAACTCACCAAATGACTCCTTCACCTTATTATGATGTTGCCAAGTTTTGGAATCGATACAAAATCAATAGGTGTAAGAAATTGGACAATTCAAGTTCGCACCAGTTCGTTCCTACATGGAGTGGTTGGTGTTTTCAATAGTTCTAGCAATTGGATTTCACTCCAAACTCACCAAATGATCCTTCACCTTTTATGATGTTGCCCAGTTTTGGAATCGATCCGAAATCAATCGGGTGTAAGAAATGGACATTCAAGTTCGCACCCGTTTGTTCCATACATGGAGTGGTTGGTGTTTTGCTTAGTTCTAGCGCTTGGATTTCACTCCAACTCACCAATGACTCCTCCCACCTTATTAGATGTTGCCCAAGTTTTGGAATCGATACAAAATCAATAGGGGTAAGAAATTGGACAATTCAAGTTCGCACCCAGTTCGTTCCTTAGATGGAGTGGTTGGTGTTTGCTAGTTCTAGCAATTGGATTTCACTCAAAACTCACCAAATGACTCCTCCCACCTTATTATCATGTTGCCCACAGTTTTGGAATCGATCCGAAATCAATAGGGGAGAAATTGGACAATTCAACTTCGCCCAGTCGTTCCTCACATGGAGTGGTTGGTGTTTTCAATAGTTCTAGCGATTGGATCTCACTCCAAACTCACCAAATGACTCCTTCCACCATATTATGATGTGCCCAAGTTTTGGAATCGATACGAAATCAATAGGTGTAAGAAATGACCAATTCATGTTTGCACCCAGTTCGTTCCTCACATGGAGTGGTTGGTTGTTTCAATAGTTCTAGCGATTGGATTTCACTCCAACTCACCAAATGACTCCTTCCACCTTATTATGTTGTTTCCCAAGTTTTGGAATCGATCCGAAATCAATAGGTGTAAGAAATTGGACAATTGAAGTTCCCACCCAGTTCGTTCCTTACATGGAGTGGTTGGGGTTTTGCTTAGTTCTAGCTATTGGATTTCACTTCAAACTAACCAAATCACTCCTCCCACCTTATTATGATGTTGCCCCAAGTTTTGAAATCGATCCGAAATCAGTAGGGTAAGAAATTGGACAATTCAAGTTGTTCGCACCCGTCTCTTACATGGTGGTTGGTGTTTTTCAATAGTTCTAGCGATTGGATTTCACTCCAAACTCACCAAATGACTCCTTCCACCTTTTTATGATGTTTCCCAAGTTTGGAATCGATCGAAATCAATAGGTGTAAGAAATTGGACAATTCAAGTTCGCACCCAGTTCGTTCCTTACATGGAGTGGTTGGTGTTTTGCTTAGTTCTAGCGATTGGATTTCACTCCAAACTCACCAAATGACTCCTCCCACCTTATTATGATTGCCCAAGTTTTGGACTCGATCCGAAATCAATAGCTGTAAGAAATGGACATTGAAGTTCCCACCCAGTTCGTTCCTTACATGGAGTGGTTGGTGTTTTGCATAGTTCTAGCGATTGGATTTCACTCCAACACTCACCAATGACTCTCCCACCTATTATGATGTTGCCCAAGTTTTTGGAATCGATCCGAAATCAATAGGGGGAAGAAATGGACAATTCAAGTTCGCACCAGTTCGTTCCTCACATGGAGTGGTTGGGTGTTTCAATAGTTCTAGCGATTGGATTTCACTCCAAACTCACCAAATGACTCCTTCACCTTATTATGATGTTGCCCAAGTTTTGGAATCGATACGAAATCAATGGTGTAAGAATTGGACAATT